>JAPFRM010000679.1:0-94066 GCA_030778325.1 Beauveria medogensis | reverse complement strand
GTATATATAATATATATATATAGAATTTTTAATTAGGACAAAGGCACCTATAGTCCGCCGTATGAGGTAAAGCCCGGAGCATAAATCTTAGTGGCCGAGTCTCGATCCGCTTTGGGAAAACGATTACGATTATATCTACTCAACGTCGTTTGACAGTAAATTCTAAACAGAATCTTGCGGGCTATGCATAAATCATTTCTCCTACCTATGGAAGGAACCCCGAGATGTAGCTTGCGAGTAATAACAGGTAATAACAGTCCTCCTGACTGCTTTCTATTTGCCTACCCTGTTGTCTGTCAAGCTCTGAGCGTTGCCACTATTTAGCTACACTGACACTAACACAAGTCGTCTATCGGGACCTCACCTCCAATGCACCCTCCTTTGGACATGCAGGTATCTTCGTATTATAGCTGCAGACGACCCAGCCTATAACCACAGGTGCAGGCCAAGGCCACACGACAGAATGCTGCAGACGTCTTCGTACATCTTCGTACACATCCTTGCCAAGCTCGCCAACCCTGCTTTTCCTCCCTTTGGTCTGATCTAATGATTCCAGACCCCGCTTCTCCAGGTCCCGATTTGCGGACCGCTCCTCCCTCCCAACATGAATCCGCTAAAACGATTCACGACATCATGGCAGACCATTCTGGACTAAAGCTTGCAGGGAGACAATATACCAAAACTCCGAGCTCCCCTTCCCCCCCCCCCCCTTCCCCGCATCATGCATACAAGTAGCTGTCTTCACTTTACTGACGTGCGGTTCCTTCTCAAATCTTCGTCATTACGATTCTTTCGCCGACCTTGTCTCGCCTGAAAATTCGGAAACATGTTTCTTGGTCTTTTGGCTTTGGGCCAGCTCCTGCATGCTGCTGCAGCGGCTGCAGCGGCTGCACAGGTTTCTTATGGGGCCCAATTTGACGTTCTTGACTATGTAGACCCCCTGATTGGAACTGTCAACGGAGGTGAACAAGAGATAATCGTCTTCTATCAGAGAAATCTAAGCTAATAGTGATGCACCACATCAGGCCATGTTTTCCCAGGTGCCAGCCTGCCATATAGCATGGCCAAGGCCGTCGCCGACGTCAACCAGGAAATTCAGGGCGGTTTCGCGTCCAACGATGCAGACAGTAGGATGCGATACATTTTCTTCTCTACTCTACTTTACTACCTACTGACAAGTTTCCACAGTCACCGGCTTCTCCCACATGCACGACAGCGGAACTGGTGGTGTAAGCCGGGGCAATCTCATCTTGACCATCTAGTGCCGTCTTGAGCAACGCTGACATGTTACTTGCAGGCCGCTTCACTTGGCAACTTTCCCATCTTTGCGCAGACTGGATGTCCTGGTAGTGAGCTAAACAGATGCTATTTCAACAAAATTTCTCGCGCCTCTCAGCGCATCAACGGCACCGTCATCGCACGTCCCGGCTACTTTGCTGTTACCCTCAACACGTCCATCACGGCCGAGATGACCGTCTCCAACCACACCGCTCTGTATCGCTTCACCTTTCCCACAGACGGAACCCCCACCAAAGATACAGATCCGCATGTTCCTTATGTCCCCCTCATCATCGCTGACCTGTCTGACCTGTCCGAGTCGCGCGAAAAGGCCACAGTATTGGTGGACGGGCCGACGGGCCGCATCACCGGAAATGGCACTTTCAAACCCTCGTTTGGTGTTGGTACCTATGACGCTCACTTTTGTGTCGACTTTCACGGTGCTCAAATGCGCGGCAATGGTGTCTGGGTAAACAACCGTGCTGGCAATGACCCCAAGAGCCTCAACGTGACCAACAATGTCCCGGCCGGTGCTTGGGTCCAATTCGAACCGCCTCAAAGCAACGAGATCCTGGTCCGGGTCGGACTCTCATTCATCAACGCTGACCAGGCCTGCAAAAACGCTGAAAAAGAGATTCCTGACTTTGGATTCCAGAAAACTCGTGACCAAGCCGAGGCTGCTTGGCGTTCCAAGCTGAATGTTATCAAGGTGGACAACACAGGTATTGACAAGTCTCTGCAGCGGACTTTTTGGAGTGGCTTCTATAGGACTCTCATATCTCCTCAGGACTATACTGGTCAGTTTCACTCTGCGTACTTGATCTTCCAGCAACTCATTCTTCTTCTAGGTGAAAATCCCCTATGGAAGAGCGATGAGCCATACTTTGACTCGTACTACTGCATATGGGACAGCTTTCGCAGCACCCATCCTTTTCTCACCCTTGTTGATCCCCACGCTCAAGCGCTGATGATCCGTAGTCTGATTGACGTATACCGCCATGAGGGCAAGATGCCTGACTGTCGCATGTCCCTTTGCAAGGGCTTTACCCAGGGAGGCAGCAACGCTGATAACCTGCTGGCCGACTCGTATCTCAAGGGCCTGACTGACGGAATTGATTGGGAGACGGGATATGAAGCTGTGATTTCGGACGCTGAAGGTCCGCTCCTCCCAAATATCCCGTGTTTTCTGTTCCAACTACTGACAACTGACCTTTTCCCAAGACGAGCCCCCTCTGTGGACGGTTGAAGGTCGTGGCGGCCTGCACTCCTGGAAGACTCTGGGCTACATTCCCACCGATGACTTTGATCCGTATGGCGTGGGCATCTACACCCGTAGTATCTCTCGCACCATAGAGTACAGCTACAACGACTTTTGCATCGCCGAGATGGCGCGCGACATGGGCAAGGTCCACGATGCCGAAAAGTATCTCAACCGCTCCGGCAACTGGCTCAACATGTTTGACTCGCAGTCGCGCTCGCGCCTCAACCTCACCGGCAGCAAAAACGAGGCCGACTTTGTGGACAGCGGCTTCCAGGGCTTCCTGCAGCCGCGCTACCTCAACGGCACCTTTGGCCACCAGGACCCGGCCATCTGCACCGACCTCTACAACTTCACGTCATGCTACCTCAACGAAAACGGCCACGAGACGTACGAGGGCGGCTCCTGGCTGTACACCTTTTACATCCCGCACGACGTGGCGACCCTCATCCCTACGCTCGGCGGCGCCGACGAGTTCCTGCGCCGCCTGCGCTACCTGCACGAGACGCCCGGCCTGTTCTACATTGGCAACGAGCAGTCGTACATCATGCTCTTCCTCTTTCACTACATCGGCCGCCCCGGCCTGTCCGCCGAGCACGCCCACAAGTACATCCCCAGCGCCTTCAACGACACCGTCGTCGGCATCCCGGGCAACGACGACTCGGGCTCCATGGCCAGCTTCACCGCGCTCACCATGATGGGCCTCTTTCCCATGAGCGGCCAGGACGTCTACCTCATCACCGCGCCCTTTTTCCGCGAGTTTAGCATCCACAACTCGGTGACTGGCAAGACGGCCACGGTGCGCACCTGCAACTTTGACGCGGCCTACAAGAACATTTACGTGCAAAACGCGACGCTCAACGGCCGGCCGCACTGGAAGAGCTGGCTGACGCACAGCTTCTTCAGTGAGGGTGGCGTGCTGGAGCTGCACTTGGGGCCCAAAGAGAGTGGCTGGGGCAGCGGTCCTGACCATGTCCCGCCGAGTGCGTCGACGCATTTCTGGAAGTAACGGACAGAGAGCTTTGGAAACCAAATTAGTAATACTATGGTGGCGAGAAGAAGCAGACAGATTGTGACTTGACAGCTTGGTTTGAGAAAGTGTCTTATTTAATAATACTAATCAGAAATCACCATTCAGTTGGAGAATTATGGAGGATTGCTCTTCAACGTTGGCATCAACTTCAACCGTGAGCGTGTGATGAGGATCCCCGTACACCGAACCGCAGACACAGAATAACAGGCTCATTTCATCATTGGTCCCAGGAATCATAGCATGATGCTGATTCACACACGCAAAGCTATTCGGTCAGCCAAGGATCTTGCAACAGTTTCCCTTGTGGTGGGCGCTCCAAACCATCCCTTGTTCGCCATGTTGGAATGGAAAAGTGGCACACATAGCGTGCTTTGTTGGCCAACTTGTGTCTCTCAAAGCATACAGGGAAAAAAAGAAGAGCGACGTAATGATTACCAAAGAAACGAAAATGTACAGCACCCGGCGTTCGCTAGTCGTCTCTCGTCATGGAATGCCATTGCGAGAGTGCAGCGGGGCTTGACAGGAAAACGTAGACGAAAAAAATTAATGTTTGCGCGTTTTCATGCTCTGGCGGAGTTCTCCATTGAGCAGGAAAAACGAACTCAAAGCCTGCAAAGCCAGCACAAAATACTCTGGTTGTGCCTAGGTTCGCAAACGCAATCGAGGGTGAGCCAGTTGGTCAGAGGGGTGAGAGATTACAGAGACTATAGTATTGAATTGGCGCTGACTGTATAACAACTGACACTTTGGCCGAGTGGTTAAGGCGGTGCCCTGCTACTAGTCCGACTAGTGAGGCATTACGTTCGCGTGCGTAGGTTCGAATCCTGCAGGTGTCGTACGAAGTTCTTTTTGCCTGCTTCGCCCATCTTATATTTTTTTTGTTAGAAGGAAAGCGTAAGGCATTAGGCATTAGAATGAAAAAGAAGATGGCTTTGTTAGGATGTCAAGTAGCTCAAGTAGAAATCAACGACGTCTCAATCAAGTGTTCGTCGGCGCGCAAAAGGTTACGTAGTATGGTACCTACCGCGCGCTGAGATGGCTCACTTCCGGGCGCAAGAGGTAAATACTGAGTGTGACTCGTATTGTGCTTTTGGATTCATTCCATCTAACAAGGAAGAGTCATCAAACTACCCATATAGTAAGAAATAGGGTACTCAATAGCAGTTCGAAATACACAAAGGAAAGATGATCGCCATGGGGTATCTGCCGTACTAAACACGGCAGTGTAAGGAACAGTATTGAACAACCAAAAACAAAACAGCGCAATCCATTGCCACTGTCCCGGGCACTGCCAGGATATCGTCAGTGCGTTGCGCGGCTCAATCAACTGTCATTAGTTGTCTCGCCTGCTGGCGAACAAGCTTACATGAAGCCATCAAGCCATTACGCTGTACACGAGCTAAAGTCGCTACGAGCGTACGCGCTGTGCTGCACAGCTATAAAAACAGACACACACGTCGAGTAATGTCCGACTAATGATTTCTATGCTATCGCAAGAAAAATAAGTCTTCTTTACGAACGCTTTTGAGGTATACGAGTTTGTGGGATAGTATAGTAGTTATAGAGTATTTACAGTGTTCGTTGCAATTGAGGAATGCGGTACAATTAACGTATAAGTGCACTCAGACAGGTAAACACAGAACGTCATATACTTGTCACCAATCCGTGTATATAAGTAAGCGTCTCGTAGGGTTACGACAAAGGAGCAAGAAGAAAAGAAATACTCCATTTCAAGGAGTGAGGTGACCAAAAAGATTCGTCACCTGCAGGATTCGAACCTACGCACGCGAACGTAATGCCTCACTAGTAGGACTAGTAGCAGGGCACCGCCTTAACCACTCGGCCAAAGTGACTTAGTTGAAAATGGCGGTTTTATTTGCCATGATACGTTGAAGCCAAAAATTTCCACTTCAGTCGCCTCCAACCTTGGCTCGTTATTGTCCACTTGACGACCGTAGTTAATTCCAGCCTGCCAGACAACCACAATCGAGAACGAGACGGGATCTAGAGTTTTCGCTCGGCTATGGTCGTACATACTGATGAATGCATATAATTATATTTATACACAAGCTTCTGTACGCAAGTGCTCCAGACTCAATTGTGGTTGGCAGACTGAGGATATGAAAACACCCTGGCCAGCAGATAAGGACTCTGAGAAGCTTAGCTTGTTATTTGTTTGGTATGCGCACAATAGATAACCAACGGCGAACCGCGCTCATCCTAAGCGTAAAAACATTTCATTGAGGAAAGAAAGATATAATATTCGCTTCCGTAACGCGCAATTGGATACAAATAATAAAGATACGCTACGCATAAAACGATGTGAATCGACTGCAGTTGGATGACAAAAGGACATCACCGCCTAGGCAAATTCATTCTTCCAAAAGATGCGCCCGCCCTCAGGCCCGTGTTCCAGCCTTGCGTGACCGAGTTCTTGACAATCAAGGCCGCCGCCGCCGTCGCAGCCTGGCGCTCCTTTTGCCTGTGGCGCTCCTTGAGGTAATGCGCGGCCTCAGAGCGCATGCGCAGGATGCGCAGAATCATGTCGTCGCTGGGGTCGGCTTGCGTCTCGCGGCGCTTTGCCTCCTTGGCCTGGCGCATAGTGCCCAGATTGCGGCTCATCATGATACTCTTGCCGCGGCGGATCGTGCCCATGCTTGCAAAGGCGCCTGCGCCGCCAAGCGCGGCCCCAAAGCCTGGCGGCGCTGAGTGTCGCATCGCCTGCTGGTTGCTCAGGAGCGCCTGCTGCGCACGCTGCGCCGTGGCAGAGGCCATACGCTCCGACTCCCGGATGAGGCTGTTGGTGTCTTCAAAGTAAAAGAAGTTGAGCGACGCCAGCTCGTGCCACTTAGGCGACTTGAGAACCTCGGCGGGAACTCCAAGCTGCTCGCCAGAGTCCTGTTCTTTGGCATTGAAGAATACAAATAAGAGCTCGAGCCATTGGTAGACAATGTCCAGTTCTTTTCGGCTGAGAGCTTTCTGTGTTGATGGCTTGTCGGAGACGGGTGGGACAAGCAGGTTCTCAATCGTCAAGAGAACTTCTTTCCACAGACGTGTCATAACGGCAATCATTGTTGCATCAGTTAGCGTCTGCTTCATGATGGTGAAATTATCGTTAAAATAGTCAAAAAGCGGCTTTAGAGCATTCTCAATGTGTGCCGGCGTCACTACTGGAAGAGTAGATGTACGTTTCTTCCACAAATTGGTCACCTGCGAACCAAGGCCATTCAATCCTAGGATGCCCCGTAGTGTTTCGACGGACAGCGTCGAATTGATTTGACTTGTAAGCTTTTCTTCGGTTAATAACTGGTCATGTGCAAAGGCCTTGGTACCACATACCTTGTCGGTAATCTTGCGCACCATGTCTCGCTCTGCTCTTTTAAGGTGACGGAAAGCCTTGCCAAAGTGAAACTGAATATCGTCGCGCTCGCCTTCCATGCTTACTCGAATAAGCACTCGACCTTGGGTGTCCAAGTCGAGCCAGAATTCTCGAGGAAGATAATCACCAAAATGAACAGGATCGATCTTCAACGAGGTTCGGCCAGCACAATCGTGGTTTCCAAACGTATCGTAATCCCAGACAGTTGCGATCAGATTCACCGGACCTTGCACAGTAAACTCAAAAGACTCGTCCCATCGCGGGTTAAGGTTCTTGTAGATGATGCGGGTTTTATACAGACGCTTGTTGACTTCATCTCCAAAGACGACATAAGGGTCGCTGTAGCCGCTGGGATCGCAAGCCTTGAGGTCTTCTGCTTCAACAACCTTAATGGTGAATGTGTACTTGCTTGGCTTTCGTGTCTGTTTTCTAGGGCCATCAATCTTTTCCAGCAATTCAGCACAAGCATCCGAGTGCATACTCTTTTCCAACTTGTCAAGTTCTTGCATTGCAAACTCAATATTGTTAAGCTTGACAAAGGACTCGGCAAAGAACTGAAATGGTTCCGCCTTTTCTTTGTTATTCCAGGCATCTTTGGCGTACTGCATCCATTTTTCTTGGGTTGACTTGGTCTGCATTGCAAGCTCCTCAGCTGACGGGCGATCCATTTCTTTGGAGAACTGCAGCTCAAGAACCTCGCAGTAGCGGCCGAGGCCTGCCGAGAAGCTGCGTGCAAGGGCTGTCATAAACCGAGCGTTGTGTTCGTCATTGTCCCACTTCAACTGGAAGACCTGGTCCACTGTCTGATTGAACAGCATGAATATGTCAATAACAGACACGCTATGTCTCTCTGAGTCGCGAGGGCTGTGATCACCATGTTGTATGCGGACCTGAAACTGGTCTTGTTTGATCGCCTCGTCGACATAGTTGGTCATCTTCGCTTCAGCAGAGCGAACCCATCGCCAGACGAAGTCGACAAGCAAATTTTCAATGTTGAAAGCGAAACTTTTGTGGGGGAGATGTTTTTGGTGAATGTCTCGTATAGCAACCAGCTCCTTGTAGAGCTCAAACCCATCTTCGATATCGATGTCTTCACCACTGGCTTGTGCTTGTCCAAGTATTGTTTCAAGAATCGCCCCGGCATCGCACTCAAAATTGGGGAAGACTTCTTCTACTAAGATTGCAAAAGGATCCACGCCCATGATGGTTAGATTGTTTTTGTAACGCTTTCTGATGCGGTCACAAAGCTTTGTGATGGTCTTGCCAAGCTTCACGACATGAGCAAACTCCCACTGCTCCTTAACAACTGGAATTTCTTTGCGCATACTTTCGCGGTATACCTCGACTGCTTTGTTTCGCAGAGCAGTGGTAAGAGATTCCGTAAACTCGGCAACTGCTTCTGGTCTCGGTGTGAAGATCTCGTCTTGGTAGAGGTGATTCTCAAGTATGAACATTACAGCGCCAATATTAGGAGGTGTGCTGTCGTAGCACTGCGCCATCATGCGGTAAAGTTCTCGTAAGGTGGCGTCGTGAATGGAATGGAAAGTGCTTTGATAAACGGCAAAATCGTGGATCGTCCATTTGCTAGACGGTATCTTGGTCAAAGGCAATGAGTAATTTTGGATATAAGGCGCCTTCTTGGGTTCTGGCTGGGGATCTTTTACGGAATCCAGAATGATATCAAGCTCTTTGGGGACAAGCTCCTGATCTAGAAACTTGCGCGCCGCAACCTCGAGCAAAACAATCAGTCGCGAAGCCTGCGGTAATCGCCACCGTACGCAAAGCTCCGTCATAAGGTCCATGGTTTGCTTCGAGAGCGGTTGATAGTCGATGTCAGGGGGAGCACGCAGTTGGTCAAAGGCCATGGCATGCTGGAGAATATACTTATAAAAGGCGCGCGGATCGGATGGAATAAAGGTGTACAAGTCGCCTTGGTCGACAGTCCGGATACTGTTTGCATCGCTAGAGATGCTGGATATAGAAGCCAAGGGATCAAATCCCAGAGATGTGTCTACCGAAGAGATGGCACGGCTGAGGTCCGCATAGGCTTGATCTTCGACGTACATTGATTGTGGGCGACTGGTCAGGGGCTTATCGGCAGAGGACGATTTTGCTAGTTCAGGCTTGGCGGTCAAGATCTCGAGCATCATTTGGGAAAGAAAGTGCGCTTCGGATTTTTGCCACTCGGTGAATGATTCCTCGACGTCAAAGTCATTGCTGCGGAGAGCACCAGAACCGTTGGAGTTCAGACGTTGCTGGTACGTCTTGAGATCTTTGAGAGCTGCTTCTTCGTTCCAAGTACTACGCTTCTCGTTGATTTCGGCTTGTACCTCTGAGAGGCTGAGTCCAAATATGGCAGCGACAATTTGAACCATTGGCATGTCCTTGACGTCATAGCTCAGAGGGACAACGACTTCAATAGTGGTACCTGCAGAATCTGAGCCAGAGCTGACGAGATCTTGGTCATTTGTGAGGAGCTTGTTTTCCAGTGTGGTCAGTCTGGAGAGCAATTCGGACTTGTCGCGTTCGTGGCCCTGGTCTCGGAGGATGGTGGCAGCGAGACGGACAAACAACGCCAGATGACGATCTGGCAAAAGCTTCCAGGAATCATCGTCGGGGGCGCGACCTCTTTGTGCAGCCTTGGTGGCGGACGAGTAGAATATGAGGACCAAGGGTTCAAATTTGCGTTCCTTTTCAATGGTTTTGCGAAAGTTCTTTTCAGAGAAGGCGGTATAGGCCTCTGCGAAACAGCGCTTGACGGCAGCATCGTTGAAGCCGAGCAAGCGCTCGGAACCTTTCAAGACGCCGCCAACGCGATCCAGAAGAATGTTGGAGAAGTTGCTGGGAAGTTTGAGGCCGTAGGCGCTGCCAGACACGTATTCCTGTACGAGTTGGCCAACGCTCGTGTGCGTGCGGGCCGGGGGCTTGGGGGGGGCAACATATTGCTTGCGCTTCGCTTTCGGCTGGAGGAGGTAATGGAGGTAGGCGGTTCGGAGGGCAAAGCTGCGGGCTTCATCGTGCTCAACGAGAACAATGTTGGACTTTGACTTGGGTTGCATGCGGCGGCTAGAATCCTTGCTGCTGTTCTTGAGGCGCCGACCGACGGACGACCTACGAAAGTCCTGTGACATGGCGGGACACTCAACAAGCAAGTCGGCGCCTAGACTGGTATTTGCGGTGGCTCATGACCCGGTGAAGGGATACGTGTGAAGCGGTAACTATTGGTCGAGTGGCGGGCGGTAGGTAGTGAGGGGAGGGTGGTGGCAGTAGGCGGGTAGATGGATGATGTCGCGCGATGGTGCGAGAGGAGAGAGAGATTCAACGTGATTAGACAGAGATGGAATAACGAGCGGAGGAGAAAATGGAACCGGCTTTGTAGCTGATGAATAATGCGAGAATAGTTGCGAGCGGCAGATGTAATGCTCGATGTGCAAAGCAACTTGGAGCCTGAGGGCAGACGTGTACAAAGTAGGTAGAAAAAAAGGCAGCCCAAACGAGGAGGTGCGACAAGTTGTCAAGGGAGCGCAACGTCATTTTGCACAGGCACATGCTCTAGCGGAGGGTCCCCTGGCAACAGAGCCCGGGCCACTGGAAAAGGGATGCGTTACGGGTTCGCGGGGGGCTGCCAGGTGTTTGGAGCGCCTGGGAAGTGTGCCAAGTGCCCTACTGCCCCGTCATGCTTTTGCTGCTGAAACAGCAAAGCAAGGTCAAAAAGTTGAAACAAGCTTGTGGCGGTATCATGGCATCATGGAGGAATGCGAGCCAGGGACGAGCCAGGAATAGCAGCGCAAGAATAGGCGCTATTCTGCACTGGGAAGCGCAGAGAGCGGGCTGCCCCTCGTACCCGCCAGGCTGTGTGGGGCCAAAGGGCAATTGCATTAGTTGGTTATCTATTGAAGTCGGAGAACAAAGAGAGGCCGTCGTGGGTGCAAATTTGCAAGACAGCTAGGAAGGTGTTCTCAAGACGGAGAAGGGAGGTAGAAAATCAAGTCAAGGAAACTATTCAACCCGCATGTATACATTGCTCGGCGGAGTGGTGGAAGCCTTGACTATAACATGGAAACAGAACAACTCGTGGCGCCAGCTGGCGAACTAAATAATAAAAGAAGGAAACAAGTTTCGATGGATTGCTTCCACAACAAAAATAATATTACACCGTGCCTGAGCAGCTACTTGTCATGGTATATGGAATGGCATTAAGGGTGGCCACATCCCAAACAAGATGGATACGGGCCCAGAGCGCATTCCAAAAAGGTAGCCTTCCTTGCGATTTCTGGGGGGGGGGGGGGAGAGTTTACAGATTAATTATAAGTTGTGATATATATTTGGTCTTGCTCAAGCTGGCCACGAAGCTAGTTACGGTCGAGAATATACTGTTGTGCTCACTGATTCGGCCACTTGTGCGGAAAATCCTTTGATGGTGTGGTAACCAAGTTAGAGCGCCAATTCGAATCAGGACCCTTGCATGGCCGAGGAACGTTGTTCCTGCTCACAACTGACCTAAGATGTCTAGATAGGTATATCTCCGTCTACACAGTCGGCGTTGACGCCGGAGTGAATTTGAAAACAAGTCGCCAGCTCCAGAGCGCCAGAGCCAGCGGCTCAAAACGCAATCCGTCTGCCTACGTACCCAAGACAATGCTGTCAAGACCCTCCGCACTGTAGTTGGTTAGTGATGTTGCTGCGGATGCATACATACATGTTATTTACTAATTTACTTGGGCACATTTGACACTTTGGGCATCTAGGTAGGTACTCCGCCCGTCGGCAAACTCATTGGACGCACATGATATGGATAATTGAAGAAGAAGAAGAAGAAGAAGAAGAAGAAGAAGAAGAAGAAGAAGAAAAGGAAGAAGATGGGCAAATTTCATGAACGGGATAGACATCATTGTCCAACATACAGACATGTCGTACTCGAATCTGCATTACCCTGCCTGTCAGGCGGTAAAGTTGTAGTACGGAGTACAGGTGGCTGCCTCGTACCTACCTTAGGCGCTGCGCCGGCCTGTACATTCTGCTAGCTTGCCATCACCTACCTTCGTAGGTGTACCTACCTAGGGATCCGCTAAATTCAAGGCCGTCCTCGGATTTAGAGTGATCGCAAGGTCAGCATTGTAGGTAGTTTAGAGGAAAATCACCACCGAATCCCCAAATTGCTGCTCGGAATTAGGTACGGAGGCACTGTAATAAAGATATTGGCGGCCAGCCAAAGGCTCAAAGGAATCCAGCCAACCAGCTGCCCCTCAAAAGCCTGGCCCAACCTCCAAGCTGCCACTGGTTTTAATCTCCTGATAAGTTAGGTAGTTAGCGCTAAATACTACCTGTTATTACTGCGCTCACCACCTCTCCGTCTTTGACTCCCTCTCTCTTTATGATTATTCCTTTAACCACACAGCAACTGCCATCCACCTTCATCCTGCCGCCCCCTTTCTTCCTTCTCCTGTCCCTCCATCCTTCATCGCCTGCTCCATGAGTCGCTTGTCTCGCCCGACATCTCTTTTGCTCATTGCTACGCGCCCTCCTCTGCCGTATCGCTCACCTTTGCCGCTACGCCAGATGACGGCCGCTACTGCTGTCCCACTCTCAGCAGTCTGAGCCCCGCGCCGCTTGCATCTCCTTTGAGCCTCGCTGCCTGCACCGCACATCACTCTTCAAAACGTCGATTCCTCCCCAATTCTTTCGTCTTCGAGTCTGTCTGCCTCGCCTTGGCGCTCCTTTCTTCTGCATCCCAAGCCTGCGGCTGCAGCCGATAGCTCGTCAACATGGGCAACGTCACCAGCAGACCCGACGACCAGGCCGCTAGCCTCTATCTCAGAGACCAGAATCGCCGTATGCCATCCCCGCGACCCCTTCCTCACTTGCAGCCTGCAGCATTCAGCCTTTGCCTTTTGCAGCCCGCGTCACTAACGTTGGCTCTCTAGTCACCATCTCCTCCCTCATCGTTACCAATCCGCGAAAGCGCACTTCTGTCCATGTCTCGCCAAATGCCTTTCCTGCTTCTAAGCTGTCCGTCAGCCGCACAGCTGGTGAACAGACTCCCATAGAATACGTACAGGTTCGTTATCGCCAACCTCCTCTTGTCCATCCTCTCTCTCCCTCTGACCGCTAATTTTCGCTTTATAGGATCCCGAGCCGGGTGCTTCTGGTTTCTTACTCAAGCTCAACAATGACGACGAGCTTATCTTCACATTCACCTTTGTCCTTCGTCAGCCTTGCACAAGCCAGCCCGCTTCGCCCCCTCCCGATGCGACTTCCCCTTCTCTCGATACTACCATATCCAGTCTAACTTTTGTTTGCGGCTCTACTTCACGCGAAGTCGAAAATCTCGTAACGCGCGAGTTTCTTGCCAACCCGAATCTGCACAAAAACGACAACGTCGCCCTCGTCGGAGACTACTCGACAAACGGCAGTTCTTCCGTCAGCTTTGAATGGACTTGGAAATGGAAGCCTCCCAAGCGCTTCGAAGATAAAACTGGCGGTTGGAGAAACTTTTGCAGTGTACGTGCCCGCCGCCATCGGTCTTATCTGTTTGAATGTTGACGTGGTTTAGTTTGTCGAGTATGATTCGCGGGCGCACCGCTTGCACGCCCTCGCTAGCTTCTCCTTCTGGGTAGCAGGTAGGTTCTTCCTGCGTGCTCACTGTTTCTCAAATCCGCCTGCTAACGTATAATCCACAGCCTCTCCCGTCTACACCAGCCAACCAAACTCGCCGACTCCCGGCTTTCTCCTCGGCTCTCCTCCAAAGATTCGCGTTGCGTCCGCTCAATCGGTAGACTCCCGCTTACATTCCGATATTGACGAGGTGCCATTGTCGCCCCTCCCGGGCGCATTCGAAGCACTCTCACCGCCGATACTACCGCAGCAGCAGGAGCCCGTCAAAGTTGACGTAACTTGTCCGCGACCTGGTGAGGATGTCTCCGTTTCCGATGATGGTCCTGTCTTCCGCGCCACTCTCAAGGCCCTCGAGCAAAAGACTGGCAACATGCGTATCCACATGAAGAGAGTCCTGAAAAGGGCCGAGCAGGCGCATACTAGTCAACTGGAAGCCAATGAGGCTTTGGTCGCTTTCATGGATGCTTTGCGTGAAGCCTCCACCACCAATGCAAATGCAGTTCAGCCTGCACTCGAGCACTATTTCGACAAAATCGCCCGAGAGATCCTCAATTACGACCGTCAAAACACTGCTAATCTGCAAAAGATTATCATCGAGCCTATACAAAAGCTTTATCAGTTTGACATCAAGCAGGCAGAATCCAAGAAGCGCGATTTTGAGGAAGACAGCAAAGTCTACTACGCATACGCATCGCGATACCTTGGTCAGCGTCAAGACTCGGCCAAGAAGCTTGCCGAAAGCGATTCCAAATACCAGAACAAGAGACGAAATTTTGAGCTCAAACGATTCGACTATTCCAGCTTCATGCAGGACTTGCACGGTGGTCGCAAAGAGCAGGAAGTACTATCGCATCTGACCAAGTACGCCGATGCGCAGACCAAGGGTTTCCTCGCCACGGCAAAGAAGATAGAGGCTCTCCTGCCGCAGCTTGACGCTCTATCCTCGGAAGTCAACGAAGCAGATAAAGAATATCAGTATCAGAGACGAGAACGCGAGGAAAAGCGACGCTTGCTGGAAAAGAGCAACACTCCCTATCTGGAGCCCGAACAAGCCAGCCTCGTCGCTGCTCCGCCCCCGACGGCGTCCTCCAACGGCAACACCGGTCACAATTCTGACTCGGAGCTTGGTAGGGCTGATAGCACCGGCTCTCAACTTAAGACGACATCATCGGGTGGCCAAACAAGCATGTCGGGCATTGATTCGGTCAACCCTGCAGGCCTCCTAGCTAGTCCCTCGCAGAGCAACAAGTTCAAAGGATTCCGCGACTTGGAGGAACCAAATCCATCACAAGCATCCGTCCCGCAGCGCAAAGAAGGACTTCTGTGGGCACTGAATCGCCCGGGTGGCCATGTCGATCCTCGAAATCTCAACAAACAGGGCTGGCACAAATTCTGGATTGTCCTTGATCAAGGTCAGCTGTCAGAATATAGCAATTGGAAGCAAAGACTAGACCTGCACATGGACCCCATTGACCTGAGAATGGCAACTGTGCGCGAGGCTCGTAATGCTGAACGTCGCTTTTGCTTTGAAGTCATTACTCCTCCGAATTTCAAGCGTGTCTACCAGGCCACGTCGGAAGAAGACATGAACAGTTGGATAAATTCCATCAACAATGCTTTGCAGAGTGCGATGGAAGGCCGAAGTGGCCGTGAAAGATATGCATCATCGGCAAACACAAGCAACGACTCATCGCTTAAGAGAGATATTGGCTCCGTTCTCACAGGCAAGAGTCATTCCCTGATGCATAGCAGTAGCCATTCCCATAGCAGTTCTTCCAGTGCCATTCCTTTCCGGAGAGTCACTGTTGGAGCCCGGCCGACGCCAGTACGGACACACAGCTCCGGGTATGACGAGAACCCCGATCAACTATTGCAAATGCTTCGGGATATTGACCAAGGCAACAATTGGTGCGCTGACTGCGGATCGGGCTCCAAGGTCGAGTGGGTGTCTCTCAATCTTGGTATCATCCTCTGCATTACGTGTGGCAGCTCCCATCGTTCGCTGGGCACCCACATCAGCAAGGTGCGCTCATTGACCCTCGATATCAAGTCTTTTACCGTCGATATTGTCGAATTGCTCATCCTGATCGGAAACCGTGTTTCGAACATGATCTGGGAAGCCACGCTGGATCCTGCCGCGAAAATCACTCCACAGGCAAGTTATGAGGCGCGGCGCAATTTTATCAATAACAAATATGTCAATCGAGCCTATGTGCGGCCAATTTCGTCAACATTGTCGCATTACGCCACGCCCGAGGAGACGCTATTAGCAGCCATTAAGAAGAACGAGATTCAGCAGGTCCTGTACGCTTTAGCGCTAGGTGCAGATGCCAACGCTGTCGACAGGATGAGGGGAACACATGCTGTATGGCTTGCGCTGGCAGCAGCTGATCCAGCGTCACCATCGCCAACCCCCGGTGCTGCGTTGGATAGGGAGTCGAAGCAGGTACCGTTCCCGGTAGCCGAATTGTTGATGCAGAATGGAGCCAAAATTCCACCGACACTCCCTGCCTTCCCGCTGGGCCGCTTCGCACAACATTACATACAGCAGAAGAAGGCCAAGACCGAAGCAGTAGTTGGAGACTCAATCCAGGCGATTCCTGGCAATGGCCTCGAGGTGGAGAGAACACGGTCTGATACCGGCAGGCTGCAAAAGCGCATGAGTGCGGGCGGGAGACTGGCCAGGTCGCCGATTCCCGAGAAATAGGAGAACGGCATCTGGGATCGACTGACGGGGCTTGGCCTATGCTACCACATGACTAAAGTACATTATCGCAAAAATGCAGAACGACTTGGCCGCCACGAAGTCATGGGACGGATGAACAACAGGTTGCGGTTATTAAAGCAAGCGGCGGGATATTAATATGGGCTGGACATGATTCGCGGCCCTTTTCTGCTATTCTTGGGTTTTCCTTCGACAGACGGTGTTTGTTTTGCCGTGTTTTTTCCCTTCTCCCTGCACTGGTTTATCTCTTGTCTTCTCCTCCATGGACTCTTTTTTTTTTTTTGAAATGACGCGGCATATCAATTTGCTGCAAGGCGTTGAGGCGCGCAGTCAGACAGCGACCCACGAATCACCATAGTGTTTTTCAGGATGCAAGAAAGTGTTGCAAGAAGCAGCACTTTGGCGGCGACTTATCTTTTCTGGCAGTTGGTCTTTTATTGACAGCAAGTGGACGGTAAGTCCAAGAAAGAGACAGGCCGCAGGAAACACGCGCCTTTCCAAGTGAATAGACTTTCATGGCATGCTTTTCTCCCCTGGTTGGGCATTTTTCCTTCTCATTTGCGTTCTACTAGTTTCTTTGTTTTGTTTCTGGATGCATGCTGAGGGAAGGTTGGGAACAATATTGGAGTACGGAACATGAGTAGTTTGTAATTGATAATGACAGGAAATCACAATGATACGAGGAAAATTGAATGTGCTACTCCCCACGTGACGGTGTTCTTTTCGATGATAGCAGTCTTAGCAGGGAGTGAGGAAGGCTTTCAACGCTGGCAGGGGCACCATCGGAGCGCGATGCTGTCGCCCGTCTCCATTATAATATCGGGGAGAAAAGAGGGTGCCAAGATGAGGCAATGCAGGAACCCGAGTATGTTGTGCGAATCCCGCACTGTTGAGACTGACGAGTGTTTCGATCCAGGGTGCCATTCCTGGCGCACGAGGGTGTAGTCGGCCTCACGAGGAGGCCGCGACGCGACGCCTTTGACTGGGTCGTGAATGGTTCGCCTGGTCGGCTGCCTTGTCAATCACGCTCCTCGCTTTTTTTAAAGGTGAGCGTGGTTGAGGTACCCCGTTGCAGCGACGGCGGGCGCAGAGGTACCTGAAAGGCTCTTCCCCCACCCCCCGGATCGTGGCGATAGCTTTTACGGATAGTGTGGACGCCGCTTTTTCACCTCGCTCGCTGTCAGTGTGGGCGAATCTGGACATAGGTACGAACACAGGACCATACTAAGCCAATGTCACGCGCTCTTCATATTAAAAAAGATCGATGTGGCCTCTAGTTATGATGCGGAGTTATCACTCCATTTATCTTGTCGCGAAAGACATTCTTCCTTTCTGTGCTTCCTTGAGACGTTATCAGCTGCCAAGATGAAGCATATTTAAAGCGGCATCAGACTAAACCTCCAGGCACCTGCACCCCGTTGTTAGCACCGGCTACCAGCAGCCTAGCCATTCGCTATCAGGTACGGTACCTACCTAGGTACTCGTACGGTGCACTGCACACTGCGAGTGACTCCATCAGCCCACCCCAAGCCTGCACGAGGCTCACTCTTTTCCTCTTCAGCTCTCCAACACTCTGCACCAGCTCGTCACGCCCAATTTGATACTTTCATTTTAATCTCGGTGGTGAAGTACTTACAACAAGGCAGCCGCGCCACATCTCTTTGTTCTGGCTTCTCTTTCTTTTCTCTTCTCTTCTACTGATCCCTCCTCGCTGAAGAATTCCCTGTCTTGCCTTGTCTTGTCTTGATCCGTCGTTTCGGCCTTGGCTGCCAGTCATCCCGGCTTCTAAACTAAGGATCTAGACTTCCCACATTGTGCCCATTTTTTACTCACCTTTGCCCTGCTCTTCGCCATGTCGCCTCGCGGCGAAAAGAGCAACCTCAAGCGGCCCCGAGTAAGTCTTTACGCTCGCGCCGCCCACTTCTTCTCTTTTGGTTTCCACATTCGCAGCGCTGACAACCTCCTCTTCGCAAAGGGCTCGCTGCCGGACGATCTGGCCGAGAGTAAGAAGCCTCGCCGTTCTAACCGTCTCTCTGATGATTATCGTGATGCGCCCAGCGACAAGCTCCTCGACAAGACGCCCGTCTCTCGTGACAACCACCTGCCGTCTCCCCTCACTAATGACGCGACATACGGCTCGAGCGATGCCAAGGAGCTCACACCAACGCCTACTGGCGCCAAGACCGTCGAGGAGACGACTCCGCGCGTTTCCGACGAACCGCAGCTCAAGGGCCTCTCGTCGCCCCCCCAGGACACGCAGCCCGTCAGCCAGCTCGTCGACAGGCATCTCGATTTTGCCGAGGACGCCCAAGATGAGACTGATGAGGATGTCTGGGGATACCTTGTTCCGCTAGACGCAAAGTATGGCGACAAGCCCAAGGTTCTCAAGAAGCGGTGCGCTTGCCCACCCGCCGACTCAATCAAATCGGCCGCAGATGCCGAGAAGAAAGATAACGTCGGTGACACTCCACCCGCGATCCATGAAGAGGAGGCTTATGAGCGCACACAGATCGGCGGTATTGCGTCACGTGGATACCTCATCGGCCGTCACCCGGAGTGCGGTAAGCTACATGCTCATGCCCCCCGCCTGGTCCTATCGGCTCAACTTGCTGACAGACTGTTTTAGATATTGTCGTGAACGAGAGCGTCGTCTCGAATCGTCACTGTTTAATTTTCACAGAGAACAACGGCAATGATGCTGTTGCAATCGTGGAGGACTTGTCCAGCAACGGAACATTCGTCAACGAGGCCATCGTTGGGCGCAATCAACGGCGTGAGCTCGAAAACGGTGATGAAATTGCCGTTCAAGGGCGCGCTAGATTTGTCTTTCGGTACCCAAAAAATCGTCATACTAGCGCCTTCCTGCAACAATACACGCTACTTCATAAGCTCGGAAAGGGCCACTTTGCCGAGGTCTACCTCTGTATCGAAAAGTCAACAGGCAAGCGATTCGCTGTCAAGATCTTCACCAAGACATCTGGTGTCGAGGACAAGGCAAAAACGGAAGGCCTGCAACAGGAAATAGGCATGCTCATGGCCGTGAGTCATCCCAACGTGCTGTGTTTGAAGGATACATTCAGCGAACGTGATCGAGTTTATCTCGTTTTGGAGCTCGCTCCCGAGGGTGAGCTTTTCAACTACATTGTCGCAAAGTCCAAGCTCAGTGAGGACGAGACGAGAAAGTTGTTCAAGCAGCTATTCCATGGTATCAAATACCTTCACGAGCGCAACATTGTACACCGTGACATCAAACCTGAAAACATTCTTTTGGTTGACAAGGATCTTCATGTCAAGCTGGCAGACTTTGGGCTTGCCAAGATCATAGGCGAGGAATCCTTTACCACGACCCTCTGCGGCACTCCTAGCTATGTCGCGCCTGAAATTCTTGCCGAGTCTAAGCAACGCAAATACACAAAGGCTGTCGACATCTGGTCATTAGGTGTTGTGCTATACATTTGCCTCTGTGGCTTTCCCCCGTTCTCTGATGAGCTTTACAACCGCCACGACTTTCCCTACAAACTTCCGGACCAGATTAAGAGTGGCCGTTTTGACTACCCTTCGCCATACTGGGACTGCGTCGGTGACCCAGCTTGTAAGTAATCGCGACCTAGCCTTGATATACTCTAGCTGACATGTTCTTAGTGGATCTCATTGATTCCATGCTGATTGTCGACCCAGCGAAGAGATTTACAGTTGACCAGTGCTTGACCCACCCATGGCTCACACAACAGCCGATGAGCGTTAACGATAGCACCGGCGGCCTTGTCGGCGGCATTGCTGGCCTTGAGGTCAACCGCCGGACTACGAAGCGAGAGCGCACCTTGCTGTGCCACTACAACCAGGTGCTCGTGCCAGAACACGTCACAGCTGGCAATGCTAAAACTCCAGTCAAGGTCTTTGTCAATCCCAAGGATCGTGTTATCAACATACCCCGCGAGCAAGCACCATCGGGACAGCGAGCTCCCGCCGAATTCATGGAAATGGGTGGCAAGGGTGACCAAGTACTTTACTCGGACGATGCTAAGGGCAAAGGCAAATAAGGGCAGTCGCCGAGAACGACTGTTTAATACTCGAGTTTTGCGTCTGTTTTCTTCTCTTTCACTGTATAGCAGCATTCAATCGTCGGCATTTTTTATCATCACTGTGTATAGATATCGGATTAGTTTCTGCGTTGGGTTTTACATGGACAGAGATGTTAGTGGCATCCTTTGTGGGTGGCTTTGTTAGATGACTGGTTTTGGCCTAAGTCATTTTGCAGTTCGACGTTGGAATGATTCGGAGTACCAAAAGTCTATATTAACACTGCTACAGAAACTTGCGTTGTGCTCTGCGCGGTGATTTGTTCCTCGATTGTTGTAGCTTTCAAGCATAGGATCTCATACTCAAGAGATCACGTGCCAAGTCACATGCCTCTTTTGTCGGCCACCGCTCTCGCTTAGCGCCCACACATCAAGCTGGCAGAAAATTTGGCGGGGTCTCACGGTGTAGAGTGCGCTGCCCCAGGCCCGAGAGACAGCACCAACGAGAAAAGCCCCGCCGCAAGGGCTATTCCAAACTCGCCCGAGTTGATCAATTTTTGGTGGCCCAATCCCTCATTGACTCTGGGACTGTGTAGGTACGGAACAAGTCGACGCTAATCACGCCCACCTCGAGCCGCTGTCTCTGGGTTCTTGCTGGCCCCTCTGCTGAGTCAACTTCTGCGTCCTCGTGTGTCCAATTTTTCCCACTCACGGCCTACCGTGTGTGGCAGACGAATCCGCCCCAGCGTATCTCTTCTCTCATCCTTCTTCGTCGAAACCAACTCTGCCAAAACGAGGGCAAATTTTATCCCCCGGCATATCCTCGTCGCCATACATACCCTCGATTGCCGGAAAAAGATTCACAAGCCCGGAACTCGACAACATGCCTGCCGCCAAGAGCGATGCGCAGCCCCAGCTGCTCTTTGTCGACGGCTCCTTTGAGGAGCTCGCCAAAGAAATGGCCGACTACCTCAAGGCTGAGGACGCCAAGCAGCTGCTGAGCGGCGAAAAGGCGCCTTCCAAGGAGGAGGTGCTGTCGAAGCTGGTCGCTGCCTCGAGTGCCCTCAATACGGTCCCCGAGAAGGAGTACACGGCCGCGTCCAACCTCATGATCCACCTCGTCTTGCAGTCGGCCGACCCTAAGAAATACCTGCCGGCGCTCTGTGCCAACTTTGCCAAGCCCATGAGCAACTCACCCGTCCACGGCGTCGGCCTCTCGCTCAACGCTCTGTCGACGGTCTTCAACCTGCTTGAGCCTGCCGACCCCATCCGCGCACGCGTCTTCATGGAGATTCTCAAGTTCCTCAAGGCACATGGCATGTTTGACAGCCTGCGCTCCCACCTCGAGAGACTACCCGAGTGGCTGGATACATGGGGTGCCGGCGAGGAGATTGAGCGCAAGATTTACGAGGAAGTGGCTGATGTTGCCGCCGAGGCTGGCGAAGAGGGGTATGTTTCTTGAGTGGCGTTCCGTGCAATCAGAGCGCTGCACATGGACACACACGGCTCGCAGGGGGATATGCTAACTTTTACCGTTATAGTGAAAGCTACGAGTTCCTACTCAAGGCTCTCCGCACTTTTGATGCCGACGACAAGGAGGAGCTCAACTCGGACGAAGCCCAAAGACTCTCCCTCCGCGCCGTCAAGCTCGCCATCCTCTCCAACACCTACTTTCTCTTCCAGGACCTCCGCTCCATCCCCTCGATACAGGCTCTAGCCGACACGCACCCCGTTTACTCAGAACTCCTCGACATCGTCGCCGAGCAGGACCTCGAGGACTACAACGACTTCAACGACGAGCACAAGGGCTGGGTCGAGCAGCAGAAGCTCGACGGCGAGAAGCTGCACCGCAAGATGCGCCTGCTGACGTTTGCCAGCCTGGCGGCCGCCACGCCCTCGCGCGAAATTACTTACGACAAGATTTGCAAGGCGCTCCAGATTCCCGCCGATGAGGTCGAGAAGTGGACTATTGATGTGGTCCGCGCTGGTCTCGTCGAGGGCAAGCTCTCACAGCAGCGCCAAATGTTCCTCGTCCACAAGGTCACCTACCGCGTCTTCGGCCAGAAGCAGTACCAGGAGCTCGCCTCCCGCGTCGACCACTGGCGCACCACACTCAACAATGTCCTCGGCGTCCTGCGCCAGGAGCAGGCCAACGCTAAGACGGCGCGCGAGCGAGAGGCCCAGGAGCTGGAGCGCAAGCTTGCCAATGCCAACAGCGGTTCCGGCAACCAGGGCGAGCGCCGCCGACAGCAGCGCGAGCGCACCGACAACGATGATTAAGCGAGATATTGGACCTATTTATTTAAAATCTCGGCACACATATCATCATTCGGGGGCCAAATGCCCCGCCGTGAATACTACGAAAAGACGTTTTCGTAACCAAGTCGATCACGGCTGAGGGCCAAAAAATTGCACGAGAAAAGGATTATCAGTATAAAGCGCGTTCTTGTTCTTTTCTCTTTCGTGTATGTTTCAGAGAATGGCAATAAAAGTATAGCGCATATCAGGGAGGGACGATTTCCATTACTTTCTTGTTTTGGCATGAATGAAACGAAACGATACATGGAAAACATGAGAGGGAGAGGGTATGAGGCGGAAAATAGTCGATTGTAGAAGCAAGTCGACTTTTATTCTGTCCACTTGCTATCATCTTTTCGGGATACAGTTTCAGAGTGGAGAAAAAGATGTGCAAGTTTGTTAGAGAGAGAGAGAGAATCAGGGAGTCCTTCTGTTGTTGTTTCTTAATTTTCCTCTCAAAACGGTTTACAGAGCGAATGAACTACCAAGAAAAAAAAATTTAAAAGAACAACTGCAGGCGTGTTAATCACCAGTCATCATGTTGAGGCTTGCTTCGACACGAAGGTTCCATACAACAGGAGATGAAAAATAATGCGATTTTTGCAGTAACGTCATGGTTAACCAAGGTGATATCAAGAGCCAGGATTAACGATAGAGAAACCAACAATGACAATAGAGAAACCAACAATGACAATAGAGGAGCCAACAATGAGAAAAAGAGAAGCTAACAATGGAAATGTGGAAGCCAAAAGTTGAGAGACTTTTCGGGACAAAAACGACGCCCCAAGATGATAATATGAATCGTGGTATCCACGCGCGCCTCATACCATGCAAGTCTAATTCGCAAGAACCTGGCGCAGCATGACCAAAAAGTTGGCCTTGAGCTTGTGTACCTCGTGAATATTGGGCTTGACCGGCTCGCCCGCCCTCCGTCGGAGAGTATGCTGCTGCTTCTGCCTGCGACGGCGCTCCGCCTCGATCGGATCCAGCTCGTCTTCCGCCTCCGCTTCAAGCTCATCCTCCGAGTCCTCCTCGTGGTAGTTGTTAAAGTCTTCGATATCTGCGCTATCGAGGCCAAAGTCGGAGACGTCAAAGCTTAGGCCCGTCACCAAACTACCACCCAAGCCACCACCGCCTGTGTTGGACTCGGCGGCCATCTTTTGTCTCGTCTTGTCGTTGTGCCACTTCTTGCGGGCTTCTTGCCATGCAATCAGCTCATTGATTTCCTCGATGGCCTTTGCCTTGTCAATGGTGCCAGTGCTGACGCCGCCTTCGAAGAGAGCATTGATGTTGAGCTTGCCATTAGCGGGACCCTTGCGCAGGAACTCGAGGATTCCTTCAATCCACCCCATGAGCTGAGTGAAGAGTCCATTGTCATGCGTATGTACCTCGTGGACAAACTTGTAAAAATTGTGCTCGTGGCGCTGGCACAAGTCGATAAAAGCCTGAACCGTCTGGTTCGGATCTGCCGAGGCGTCTTCCTCGCGGCACTTTTCCACCGTCTGGATAACGTCGTCAAAGAAGACGGCGAAGTCGGACACGCTATTATAGACGTTGGCTGACTTGTAGACCCGGACTAGTGGCTCATAGAAAATGGTAAACAAGTCACGGAAGAGCTGCAGTGTGACAGGTTCCTCGACGAGGTTCAGCATCATGGTCTTGTCACGCTGGCGTGTGCACAGTTTGAGTAGCTGCTTGAGATGTGAGAAGAGCTCGGCACCCTGCTTAAGCTCCTCGTCAATGTTTTCCACTGCGTTGTTGAAGGCGACGTAGGCATTAAAGAGGCGCTGGAACTGCGGCCCCGTCAACTCCGGCTCAAGCTGATCCGAGCGCAAAATGGTGACGACCAAATCTAGATTCTCATCTTCGGCTTCTTGCCGAATGGCAATCTTGACATGTTCCGGGGCAGTTGTATATTTCTGTAGTTTCTCCGAAAACACAGGATCACCAATCTTAGAGTCAAGAATATCAATAGACTTCTGGAAGCTTTTGATCCCGTCGTTCAGAGTTAGAGAGAATATGCGCTGTAGCAAGGAGCGCGTGCCAAAGGGCTGCGCCATGAACACGTCCAGGATGCCTGACATGACCGCGGCCGGGTTGGCAATGCGAATCACATTCTTGATGATGCTATATGGCACCAGTGAGTGTATTCTGCGTGCCTGCGCAAACACTTCTGGAGAGTTATCCTCGGCGAGAAACAGGTGATAGATGACGGCAGCGACTTCGATGCGGAGCCACTCGGCAAACTTGCGATACTGAATGCTGAGATCGCCAATGGTCTTCTTCTCCTTGATTTCCTTGAAGAGCATGGTAAGACCGTTACGCTCGACAATGTCACGTCGGAACTGTTCCATATACTCGTCGAGCTCTGCCGCACGTTGGCGCGCGATTTCGTAAAAGTTCTTTTGCTCTTCGACACGCTTCTCATCCAATTTCTTGCGACGTAGAATGTCTTCCACATCTTCGTCAGTGGGTGTGATGGGGTCCGCCGTCAAGAAATGCTCCATGGCAGCGGTGTTGGCTACCTGCGGATTGTGTAGCATGGAGCGAATAAAGGATCGTAAAGAAATTCTCTGCTTCTCGCGCCCCAGGACAACAGTCTGTTGCACGGTTAGCGGTCGAGTACAATTCGATTGCAAGTCAGGACATACCTCTCCATTGGCGGCAGGGTCTGGCGAAGCGCCGCCGGGGGCCAGTCTCCCATCAGAAGATAGGCGGGGTGAGTTTCCGTTTCTAGAGGTGCTTGAATGAAGCGATCGAGAAGAGCCAGCTCTTTGGTGTGCAGCTGGAGCCAATCTAGCAGACGGCGCATCAGGCTCAACAGATAGCCGAGTCAACCGCGTCGACACGGTGGACAAGCTAGCTCCATCGTCGGAATCAGCGGCACCACCAAATGCAGACATAAAGGTTGACGCCGTGGAACTGGACTTGTTCTTCTTGGGCAGGGAGGGAAGGGCGCGGCCGGGCAGCTCGGTGCGGAGGCGTTTATGCAGACGAGCGAAATCGCCATAGCGGCGGGCGACAAAGTGCTCGAGTTCGCCCTTTTTCTTGACACGGAGGATAAATTCCGAGTGCTTGTGCTGGCGAATGTTGCGTTTGACCGAGACCGTGCGCACAGCAGCGACGTTGACGTCCCAACCATTGATGTAATTGCCCTCGGGAATGGTGTGCATAACACCCGTGTCGATGGCGCTGGCGTCGACAATGTCAATTTCGGAGAATCGGATGCGCTCCTCGAAACCCGAAGTTGTGCCAATTCCAGACACCATCATGAGCTCGACCATCTTTTGCGCTTTTATGGCGAGCTTTCTGCGCTTTGTCTCTTCGAGGCGGTCTTCGGAGGATGAAATGTGCTTGGTTGCAAAGGATTCAAGAAACTATGCGAGCATGTTTATTAGCACTCAGAGTTCCTATCAATCTGTGAAGGGCTCATGGAGACGCACAACTTGCAGCTTGTCTTGCCAGAATTCCTTTTCGCGCGCCTTATCGAGAAAGGGAAAGTCGCGGACGTGATGGACAAAGATATATCGCAGAAGGGGCAGCTCGGACTCCTGCGGGGAGACCTCGCCGTGTTCGGATCGAAAGGGGGCGCCGAAGCGCTGAAGGGCAGTGGGCGAGTTGAGCTCATTGATTTCGTATATGCTTTGCTCAGCCATGAGCTCTCGCTTGAGGTCTGAGTGATTCGAGGGTCAGTATTTGAGCAAGAGTCGCGTTGGCGGGGAGGGGGCAAGCTGGAGCTACTGACAATGTTCCTGCTTTCCCGTGAGGGACTGTCCCTCGGGGGGTTGCTCGGTGGATCTGGTCTTGGTCATTCTCAAGGAAGCACCATCTTCGACAGCGACGGCCTCGACGAGGGTTTCTTGGTTGTCGGCGGCCATGGCTGATGTGATGATTGACGGCCTTGGTGAGCTCGGCTTCGGGCTTCGGTCGGTATTGTGGATGAGACGCGGCTGGTCTTTCTGTTTGCCTCGGTCCCGTGGTCAAGACAGTACTTCGGGGATATTTTGCGCAGCTCGAAGCTCAGAGATTGAGGAGATGTCACAGGATAGCAAGAAGAACAATCCCACAGCAAAGGAGAAAGGGCGGTAGTGGTGGTGGAGGCTTGGTAGGAGCTTACTCCAGCAACGGGAAACAGCACTGGTAGGTATCAAATTCGGTAGGTGAGCGCGATGGACGACGAAGCAAACGTAGCAAACGTAGCAAAAAATAACTCAGTTCAGTAGCATGAAAGGTCCATTAAAGGTATTGGAGAAGCCCGATCTGTCTCTCTTGTGTTCCGTAGTGATTTTCTTGAGAGAATAAAAAAAAAAAAAAAAAAAACCTTGGCGATGAAGCGGCGAACTGGGAGCGTAATAAGCTGGGGAAGCTTTCTGACAGCGCCTGCCCCAGCACCTTGCTCAGCCCGAGTCTGCCCCTCATAGATGTGGCTGGTTTTACTGCATTGCGGCGGTTACAGCGGGGGTTGAAGTGGGGGGTTTATACCTTACCACCAGTACGGATTACGGCCAGCTGCGCCCATTGTCTCGCCTCGTCTCTTGTCTTGGACCTTTGTAATAAGCTTGATGCCACTACTTTTTGTCTTCTCTCTTTTCATACTCTTTATTCTTTCCGACAGTTCAATTATTTTGAGAATACATTTTCAGTGTTATTCGACAACGGTGTTTTAACTTTGGCCTGCCAACCCTCATCGGCATTTCCTCACCCCCTCTTCGCCTTTCGGCCGCATATGCCCATCGTCATCCCACATCGAGAGTCTACATGGGCTATGACGTCCTCCAGCAGGCTTTGTTATTAGCGTCCCTTCACAACGGCTGCATATTACATCTCCAAGCCCCCTTTGTCATCCGCACATGCCTCGTACAGGACAGCATCATGCATGTCACAATCGATTCGCCCTCCCTCGTAAGGGGAATAGCCAAGATTCTCGCACTAATTACCGCCAAAGCACGGTCGGCCAACTTTCAATCCCGAATTAATGCCCTTTCGCGCTAGCCGCCCTCTCGCTCGGCCAACATGCCCCCAATGCCAGGCTCGGTTGCGCCCGGCGCCCAACCTCTGGCACCCGTTTGCATGCTAATCATCGCCCAGGAACTGCCAAACCCACCAAATCCCATGACATGCTCGTCACCGACCATCAAATGAGGCGGATTTCGCCCAAGTTATCTCTGTGCCTGTTCACTTCCACCCAATTGGGGCATTCGAAAAAACGAAAAGCGCTGTGGCTCGGCCAAGCTTACGCGCCCTTGGCACCTTGGGGGCAGTGCGCCGGCCCAGACAAGAGCCAGGGACAACGACGTGTACAATGTGGTCCTCGGTGCTCGTCATTCTCTTTATTCGCGTCTTGATCCTGCACTGCCTTCCCACGTGACTAGTCGCAAGTCACGCAAGCAGCTGCGGTCAATCAGTGCCCAAAGAAAAAGAAAATAAAAAGTCGGGCGCGCGCGCTGCCATGTCCAACATGCGCAGGCATGTAGACGCCGAGATGCGTCAAGCAATCTGACAGGGCATGACAGCCAGTCCCTTGCGCAACATGTTGGAATACTTGCATCTCATGCAACCAACTAGGTGGCTTCATACGCTCCCGTACTTGCAATGTTACGAGATTGTTCATCTGTAAAGACAAATAAGTCGCACCGGCCATGGCTTGTAATCTCACACTCAGCATTGACAATTATCTGCCTCAAGGCCTCTTATTCATAATTTCAATTCGAAACGTGTTAACACACAAAGGGGTATAGTATGCAGTATATACGGCCCATCAAAGGCTGATGGCAAAGGCCTAGAACATGACCTCATTTCCGCCTAAGAAAATAGATGACGCTTTATGCAAGATGCAACGAAACAATGATAAACAGACGGTACTTCCCCACATGCCGCTGAAACGGCTTTCCACGATGCGCCTCTGGCAACCCGACAACTTCAGCTCAACTCCGCCGTGGCAATGGCAGTGGCAGTGGCAGTGGCCGTGGCCGTGGCCGTGGCCGTGGCCGTGGCCGTGGCCGTGGCCGTGGCCCAGCGCGTGACGTTCGCTGCAGCCGCATCTTGCCCTTATGCAGCCAGCTCGGCGCCGCCGAAGAGGCTGACCCCCGCTGCCAAACGCTGTAACGAGCAGCGGAGTTGTCAATATCGAATAGAATTACTCTTTTCGACATGATTATTTCCCAACTTGAGACTGAAACAAGGCCCAATTCGTCTGATTCGTTTCCTTCTTCAGAGCTCGTCGAATGCACGCAAGCGATCCCGTCCCCGCGCAGGTGTCTTCCACTGAATCCTCGTCTGTGCTTCCGTGCCTTCCGGCCCCGGCGGCTGCTTCGAATCGGTGGCGTTCAACGGCTCGAGTATCGAAATGGCGCGGCCCAGTTTGTCTGTTGGCCCGGCGTCAGGCGCCCGCGCGTCATGCGAGGAGCTGCTCACCGTCCACATGAGGGCAATCAGCACCAGCACAGCGACCGACATGACGGACCAGATAATCTTGAGCCTGCGCCGCGTGCTCTCCTGCCACTGGCGGTCCGCGCGCTCCCACTTCTCAATCCGCTGCCGCACCGTGTCCACCCGGTCGCTCAGCGCCTTGACCCTGGCGCGGCCCTTGTTGATGCGCTTCTGCAGCGATGCCACCTTTGTTTGGTGGTTCTGAAAGTGACCCATGGAGCCCAGCTGCGTCGCAATCTGGTTCTCCAGCCCGCGAGAGTCCTTTTCAAATGTGTCATATGTTGCGTGCGATGTCTCGGCCAGCCCCTTGAGCGACGTAATCGTAGATTGCAAAGCGCTCATCTTCTCGAGCACAGCGTAGTAGGCATCGTCGAGTTGTCGAGAGGCATTGGCCGAGAAGTCGTTGAGTTCGACAAGTGACTGCGTCAGGGTCCTGTTGCTTGTTAGTCAGCCACTGTCTACTCCAAAACACGCCATGTCTTTCCCAAGAACGCACTCAGTACTGCCAGCGATTCTCGCCTGATTCTTCCGCAGCTGGGTGTTGCGACTCTCTGACGAGCTCGCTCGTTGCTCCTCCTCCCTGTCCTTGTTCTCCCTTGCAGACGGTGGTGCGAGTTGTGAATTCAGCACGCTACCTCGCCTGCTCTGATCAGGACTCATGGTAGGGGAGAAGTTGCTGCCATGCGACATGTCGAGAGACATCCGAGCGTCGCCGCCCGGAGCGAGATGCGGTTGGCGAAGATGCCGGTTGCCGCTACTGCCCGTCACGGCGCTTCCTTCACCGTGGTTGCCGTTGCCCAGGCGGTCCTTACGTCGGCCAGACTTGCCCGGGGATGTAAACTCGGAGAGCGACCGCTTGATCTGATGGCGTCGCGTTGGCGATGTCGTTTTTTGGGGCGAGGCGGCGCCGTTTGTGCTGGACATGATTTGACTTGTCCTGGGAGAGCGAAGACCCGCGGCGTCTGCTTGGCCTGACGCCCCCGAGACAGTGTATATGCGACCAATACGATTGTTTCGTGCTGCTTTTCCGGTGTTTAATTGCTCGCTGCGTTGCAGATGAATTGTTCTCGATACAGAAAAGGTTTGGGTTCAGCGGAGCTTGCTGCTCTGGAATCCGAATGACCACCCCTCCCCAGGTACCCTGGTGGCGGCGGAGACAAGTCTCATGTCTTCACATGCCAAAGCAGCCAGGCCTTGTCTCAGCCCAGGCATAATCACATACTTGTACTAGCTTTTGCTAGCAGGCAAATTCGTAACTGAAAATGAAACGCTTATCTTCAATTCATCAAGATTGGAATTTCTATTTTTAGTCTTCGCATTCTTGTATTGTTCATTCCGCAGGCCCCAAAAAATCGATGCAGAACATGCCCAACGCCTGCCTTTGTGATTCCCATGTATGTACGTGTCAATGTCAAAACAAGATGAATGAAGAAGAGAAAAAAAAAAGAGAGAAACTCCCATAACCGTACGGAATGCATCGTAGCAGTATACCACACGTCGATCCAAGCGCCTGCAGCGGCTCACTAACTATAATGAGGTCTCCGTTTTTTCCACATCTCGCCCAGGTAAAGTTATTCTACGCCCGTGGCGGCGTCAGGTCCAGAAATACCCTGCAGCGAGAGGAAGCTATTCGAGAATTCGGCATCCAGTATGGCAGAGACCTTGCCCCGAAAGCGCAATTGTCGGTACCTCGGCGTCGTCGGTCTGGTCGAGTGCTGGTCGACGTAACTGCTCAAGAGTTGATGAGCTTGTTGCGCTTCTCCTTGCGTTTGAGACGCTCGACACGCTTCTTGTGCATCTTTTCCGCCAGTTTCTCATATCTCTCCTTTTCTGCCTTCTTGGCTCGTTTCTCACGAATCGCATCCACCTTGCGCTACGAAACGTTAGTTATGGCCAGTGTGCAAGGTGCGCCGGACGCTTTCTTCGTACCTGGCGCTCTTCCTTCTTCTCCGTCTTCATTTCATTTTCCTTGGCCTTCATTTGCGCCATGAGCGTGCGCTCCTTGGTGCGCTTCTCGTACGAGGTCAGGCCTGCGGTCGGGCGGAAAGCCTTTTTCGGCGCATGCCACTGCTTGCCTGTCCACCAAGTTAGTGTTGGAGCACTCCTGCACGCTCGTGAGGAACCTACCATTCTTTCTCATACCCAAGGGCTTCTCGACCTGGGTTACTTCGGGCAGTGGTGTGGTTTCCGCCATGTTTCTGCGGTTGTTGGGCAGCTTGGATAGGTTCTGTATCAGCATAACTACCACCACCACCGCAAATCTGGTCGACCCGCCTTGATTTTTTTCTGCCGCCTGATAAGCCATTGCGTGAAGGACCCCCGGCGCATGGGGAAAGGCGGTGTGGGGAGCTAGCACTCTCCAGCGGCATTGATACCCTTGAAGCGCTTGAATCTGGAAGTTTTCGGTTTTAGAAGCGTTGATTTTGATTGTTCGCGAAAATACTCATGTGCACCACTAGAAGTTTCTACTTCCTCTGCCTTGCCTTACTGTGTATTATGTAGGAATCTTGTTCAGTCTCTGTTTGCGTAACTGACGTGAGCCAAAGACGCCGTTGACCCAGCAGACGAATATGAACTCACTACGTAAAAAATCGTCGAACAATGCAAAGAAAGCAAAGAAGCCACTATGCAAGCCAGTCCTTCCTATGGGCTAGTTCCGATGAGCTGCCTACTGATCAGACCGGCACCATATCAAGTGGCATATTTCGCACACTAACAACTCGATTTGAAGGGATAATCAAACTTCGTTACGTCGCTGGCCACGGAAATTGGAAACAGGCAAGGTTCTTGTGACAGGATTATTACATGGTGAGATGCTGTGGACAAGATTGGTCTGCCAGGCCCACGGTCTCACGCCCACTGCGATTTCGCGATGCGGCGCCTGCACGATTTAAGCGATGTGATCTCACAATCTCACACACCGCCCCAGAAATGAACTGAGCGTGCTATCAATAGTCGAATTGATGTGGCAACGGGGCACGCGAGGGATGGAGTAATACAAGTCCGCATTTATCATGAAGTCGATAATGTCCCACAGTCGAAGTGCTTCCCTAGCTTGGCTCGGGCCATTAACGCAGGATCGAAGCAAAGGGAGACTCGAAATTCCCCATCAGGAGAATTTCTTCAATGCTCGTCAGATGCTCCATGCAGATCAAGCAAGACAAGAGTGAGGTGAAAAGCAGGGCTTCCCTTTGGTTGCACACGGCGACGGGAAGTGGCACGGGGCCGAGGGCGAGGAGGAAGCGTCATGGGCTTTAATTTACCACCCCGGACGAAACCAGGTTGAGAATTCGATCCGAAGTCACTTCAGGATGGGGGGAGCCGCTACCGGGATATGTAGTATCGTCGCTAGCAACAGCTGAGCCCACGTCATCCGCAGGGATCGTAGAAGATCACGGCCCGTCAAAGTATTGGCAGATGCCAGGTTGTGGTGGTAGATAGTCCGTGTGTTTTGCGGTAGACGCGGCAGGGTAATGAACAACGTTCGGTGCGCAAACAGTAACTATCCCGTCGGCCGATGAAAGCAGGCAAGCCAAATCTCGACATTCGGCGTCGCGACAAAGGCCCGCTACTGACGCGCAGCGGAGCGACTTTACATTAAATGCCTGCATCCGCAAGCGCTGGACAGCTGGCTCAACCAGTTGACAAGCCAGAGCTGCGGTGCTGCGAGAAATACAGTGCATGAATACTGACCTTTATTCGTACTACTGGAAAATACTAGACACGAAACCAACCACAGTAGCGCCGACCAGGAACAGGGGCATGGGTGAGAGACGAACTGGGGCGCGCTTCCTTGCAGAATAGCGCATTACGATTTGCACAGAGTCAATTCCACCAGTATCCACTGCAATTAAAAAAGAAAGAACTTGATCCTGGCAAAAATCCCAAAATGCCCCAAAAGGGTCACGGTCATCCAAGCCACAAGTCCCACGCCGTGACGAATTCGGAAACGGTACTTGGCCGGAGCCGTTTATTAATAAGTCTCGTATGGGGGAACCCGGGCGATGCAGGGGAGGCAGCGGCGGCGGCGGCGGCCTCTTTTGGTGATGTTTTTCGTTACAACTTGCGAGTTATAGGAAGAAGCCAAGGGTTGGAAAAGCGCCGAAAGTACCGAGTAGTTGGCAGGCAAACTGCGGATGGATACCGGAAACGGTCTTCTGGAACCGGCTGGTCTACATGATATTAGCAGACGGCATCCCGCTGCAAATCGCAATGCCAAGGGAGTCGCACAAGGGAGGGAGATTGGGGGCGCTAGGCACCGGGAGCAGGCATTGGGTGAGGGTGAGTGTGGAGGGCAAGAATGTGTTCTTGGGTGTTCGTTCGCATGAACAGTGTTGCTGTCAGCCATGTCTCTGATCGACTATCGACTCGTGGAAGGCGGCGCTTCTTTACAGCCCGGGCTCGACAGGCGAGTTGCTGATCGAGTCCTGAATAGGTACGGAGATGGAGGGACTAATGACAGGTGCTTGTTGCCCGTTACCTCAGCCGCACTGCAGATTTTACGGTATTTGGCTTTAGATCTGTGTCTTGTCGACTGGCATCGGAAACAAGCCCCTATGCATGCACGCACATCACACACACTATGTCTTTTTGACTCAACGTTGCCGCTGCACACTGCACACCTGTACTAGGTTGCGGAGACTTTCCGTCAAGTCTCCAGCCTCACTCCTAGCCTGCCTGCAATGTGAGAAAACAAAGCATCCGAGCCAGAAATAGTACTCGGGCCCGAAGAGTAACTACATTTCAGGTGGGAAAGCGTTGCAGACTTGACGGGGGATGAGCTGTTCGTTTGGTATAATTAAGCAGGATCGCCAAGGGCCGCATCCGGGGTCACGGATAGGACAGGGGGAACGTGGGCGGCGGCGATGGGCTCTGTTTGAGAGACAGGTGGCAGGGCAGTGCAAAGGAGCTGTGTACCGAGTACTCCGTACGTGCATGCGGAATACGAAAGGGCGTCTATTAATGTCCCCATAAAGCGTTCAGGTAAATATTTTATTTAGCAGCCAAGAGAAACAAGGCGGCGGACTCTGCGCTGCATTGACCAAGCTCCCTGTCCCTTCGTGCATTGAACTGCAGTGACGGGCGGCTACGAATACTTGGTTGCTCCGAGCGATAACCCCATCCATGTTGATTTGAGTGTTGATGCTGCGCCGCACCGTGCCATCCGGACCGCGGCCGCTGCCGCTGCCGCTGCCAGTTTGCTTTATTGGTACCTGAAATCAAGGGAGGAAAGCCAAATGCGGCCGAGGTTGGATCATTGTTGCATGATGGGTGCGGCGAGGAAGCTCGCTCTAATAAGGTTTGCGTATACGAGTGTATTTGTGGTGACGACGCCAAAATAGTCGAGTTGTAGATGGAGACAGAAACGATGGCCCAGGTCAGGTACCAGAACCGGGCGGGCTTCTGCAAGAGAGACGGATTGAGAATAAATAAACAGTAGCTATCCATGGCCGCCGCCGACTCGCGTGCAGCTTCATGGCTAAATTTATTACTAGCGTCGCGAGATGAGCAATGGCCAGGGGGATTGGACAAAGAGTTGTCGACTTGGTTGCGCAACATGCTTTTGGCCCCGAGTAAAAAAGATATGCTCCTCCTATGTTGTTGTGGGCAAAGGTACAAGGGAACTTTATATTATGGATTGATTAGTTATTTACTGGTTGTGTTGGTGAGAAGTGTGTCTAGAGTAGCTGAGAATGGGTCGACTAGTTACGGCCGTGCTCTATTTGCTCATGTTAGAGGGTTGACGTAATCTGTAACTAGAGAATCGGGTTGTTTCTTGCTCTCATTGTTCTCAAATTACTTTTTGGTCATGGTTTGTTTTCAAAAGCGGGTTAGTTCTTTGCAAACATTACACGCGGGGGACCTTTTCCTTGACTGCCATATGGCACGTACGACACAGCTGACCAGGATATGACAGACGCAGGGCGAGGGGACACTGCATGCACTTTGCGCAGCAACAAGAAACGAGGAGGCAAGATGAGGGGGTCGTGGGACTCTTGTGTGAATTCGAACCGACTGACTAAAATACTTTTACTGGTATATCCGTAGATTCAGCGACAATAGCGGTTGAAGAATTAATATGCGAGCACGCTGGGATGAGCGAAATAAGATGACCAATATTGACTCGAGGGTTTTGATCGATATTTACCAGTAAAATAGGAACTTGCAAAGTCGCGACAGAGCAAGTAATAAGAACTGGTAGAGGGCTAGAGGCAGGGCAGCAGTGGGCAAACAGGAGGCTGCCCTGAAAAGGCTCGTACCGTGCGGGCCTAGCGCACCCCACAGCACCAGGAGCAAGCTGAGATGGGCAAAATGGCGCCGGATTTTTGGTTGTAAAGTTGGCACATTGGCTTGGCTGACCCGGTCGCAGGATGCAAAGTGGGAAGCCGAGTGGGAAAGCGAAGCAGACTGTGGTGCCCATTGCCACGTTGTCGGTTAGGTTAATACATAGTACTGATCGGGATTGATGACAATTGTGAGGAGACAAGGCAAACCAATCTCTCACTGTCCGGCCACCGAAACAAACCGACCTATTGAGCCAACTACCTATCTTTCCTCCAGACTGGGTCGAGGCCAGGGGCATCTTGAGACTGCTTGGCTTCATGCTGCACAACGGCGCCGGCGCGCTGCAGGACTTTCGCCTCGCGGAGCCAGTCCGTCCGTCTGCTTGAGCTGCACCTGCAGGTCACGGCCATCAGTTGCCCTGTGGCGGCTTGCGTAACATACTCACAGACAAGCTACAGCAGGCAAGCAAGTCTTGTCTTGTCGGAGAAAAAGGGGCGTACATACGCCAGCAAACAAGACAAGAAACCCATCGAGCCACGAGAATCTTTCTCTCTCTCTTCTCGACCCCGGCAAATTCGCCTTGCCTCTGTGGGAGGGCTGCGTGTCAATCTCCGGGGATTGCGCGGGCAGTCTTGTATTACCTACTGGTTCCGGACGGGTTTGCCAGCAGCGTCCAGCATTTCATTCCTGGCGGCCGAGTTTTGGCGCAACGCCATCCCGTCGGCCAGGCCACTGCAATCAGCCAAGTGTGGCACTCGGCTCTTGGTAGATGTTGCACAGCAGGAAGCCAAGTGCAGGTCACGATGTTTTGATGCCGGACACGGCATTGACGTTGTTGCGTGGACAGGTGGTAGCTCAGCAACAACTGGGGGAATACGATAAGATAAACGGCGACACCATGTTTGTTACCTCGCAATCGTTATTACTACTTCGCAAATACCTACTAGTTAGAACCTAGGTAAATATTTAGGCGCTGCGCTCGAGTCGATATTTAGCGTGCTGCACCAACTTGGAGCACGGGTCGTCGTTGGGCTGCACCTTGACGCCGCACTGAATCCCTGCAGCGACTGGGCAGGTAAACATCTCCGGCCGCTGTGAGCGCGGAAATGCGATGCAAAAATAAAAACAAGAAATAAAAAATGGTACGGGCAGTTAGCAGTACAGAGGCCCAGGTAGGCACACAAGGTACAGCCTCGCTGCCAGGCTGTGCTCCAGGTTCCTTCTGTGATGTACCTCGTTACCTGTGACCCGGCATCTGGGGCAGCAAGGCAGGTGCCAAGTAACACCACCCACGGCCATAATGCACAGGCACCACAGGCACAACAGGCACCACAGGCACCACAGGCACAACAGGCACCACAGGCACCACAGGCACTACCTCAATGTAGCCCACATAAAAAAGATGCTGCAAGTGATTCACGTATCCTTCATTGCCCTTTTTTCTTTTCACTCCATCTTAACCCCCTGGGGTCACCGTGTACTTTTGCGTATGTATTACCTGTCACTGCACCCGTCACTACCTTTCCTGGAATCATTGGACCCTCCCATCCATCCATGATCCTCTCCCCACGCCCGTCTCCACCGGCCAACAAACAAACCTGGCCTAGCGCCCATGGCTGCCTTTTTCTCTCTTTTTTTTGCTGGCCGCCAGGCTGCTTGCTGGGCCTTCTGGTCACTCTCTCCACCCCAGCCTGCACTCACTCACTCTTCTAATACCTGGCCCCGTTTCCTCCTTCTTCTCCTTCATCTCTCTCCCCCCCCAATCTAGACGCCTTCGCGCGCCTCTTGAACTCGCCCCCCTGGTGCGATTCCAGCTACTCCTCGATTTTCGTTTCGAGTTGTCGCTGGTTTTGACCGTCCGCTCATTTTCCATTTCATCTCACTCTTTTCTTCTGCCTTGATTCTTCTGCACCAGCATTTTACCCCGTTTGCTTTTCTTCCAGGTGCGTAGAATGCTTTCCCCCACGCCGTTCGACGACATGCCATCGTTGCCCCCTGCCCGCCGTCAATTTGCCCTTGCTGATGCTGACCACTCCCCTTTCACCTTCTAGATACATTATTTATGAAGCAGACTTTATTCGCCCTCACGACTACCTTTGCTGACCTCTCACGACTTCCAATCACGACCCTGTTCCCTCACGCATCTCGCCTGTCGCGTCATCCCATGAACACCACACACTTATAGTATTCGTCCTACATTGCCGCTGCGCGGCTGAAGGAATGATGGCTGCTACGTTCGGCTCTGCCTTGGGCCGCAATGACTCGTCTCCGACGCTCCAACCCTTGACCTACGATGCTAGACAAGGGCGGCCTTCGGCTGCCTCATCGCGCCGAGATGCACCCGTCGCGATCCCCGATTTCGTGTTTCCTGCTCAGCCTGCTCCCACAGAGCCTGCGTTCGATGTCGAACCAGCCGAGCAACTCTCACCCACCGCTCTCAATATCCAAGAGTTCCGCTCTCCCGCTCGCGACAACCATCCTCACCGGCCTGCTGCGCTTCCCGACTTTAGCTTCAATCCTGGTGCTGCAATGCCTCATAGCCTAAATTCGCCCGCGTTTCTTAGCCCGCCCACCTCGCCGCTTTCTCCCAATACCGCGCTTTCTCCCTCCAGACCCGTTCGCCATGGCCACCGTCGAGGCGGCAGCGAGTTCGTCGGCGGAAGCATACGCGATGGTAGTTCCATTGCTGTCATGAGCACAAGCCCTACGAAAGAAGGCGGCTTTCCTCAATTGCTACAGCCACCGCCGCCCCGACGAGGCCACAGAAGAGGCATGTCAGGCGCCATATCTACAAATGACTTGCCCATCTTGCAACCGCCCGCTATGGATTGGACTCCAAAGGGCAGCAGCGCTCCCAACAGCCCGACCAATTTTGACCAGGGTATTAACGCTACTATCCCGCTCCCAGACGACCCTCCGATTTTGACTCAGCTCCCCGAACCTGTTCAGGAACCTCCTACTCCCGCAAGTTCAGCCCGAGAACAGGACTCTTCCACGTCACCCAGCCTCAAACCCGTGAGAACCGTCGCCAGAACTCGTGTCGGCTTCTCAGACACTCTTGAATTCATTCCTCGGCCATTATCTCTGGTGTCTAGTGACACATCCAGCACCGTGACCGCGCGACCAGGGCACTGCATGTCTGAAAGCATCTCTTCCGTTGTTTCCCCTGCTTCCTTTGGTGATGACCATAATCCCTCCCCTCTCTCACGCAGCCCGTCCAAAGAGACGCAAGAATCGAGACCTTCGACAGCAGGCGCCATTCTGGAATCATTTGCCTCCCCTCAACTTGAGCCAACAAGCTCGTCGCCCAGACGCCGAAACTCGATTCCGAATCTCATTAGCGTTAGCGAGCCTGCTACAGTCAGCCCACCGCTTCCCAGCCCAATCAAAACATCGAAACGCTGGTCTTTCTTTGGGCTCGACACGTTGAGTCCTTCGACCACGTCGACAAAGTGTCGTCCCATTAGCTCAAGCTCTTCCGATTCTGCCTCGCGCGCTCACACCGTCTCGTCCTCGGACCGAGGCTCGGACTCTGAGGCTGCAGAATTGTCAACACTGAAGCGAAAGAAGAACAGAAAGTCTCGGACTGAAACTGTCAAGGGTTGGGCTGGCGCAATCCTGCCCATCAAGAGCAAAGGAGAGAAGCGCAGATCCAAGCACAATGCTGTGCGACCACCAACTCCGCCACCATCCGTCACACCCTTGGATGAAGATGACGAATACGAGGACGAGTATGCTGGGCAGGAGTCTACTCCTGCCCCATCTGTACATATTCAGCCTTCGGAGCCGCCCGCTGTGGTGACACAGCAGCCGCAGCGACCAGATGAGATCATGTCACCCATAATCGATCTCGATGCCGCACTTGGCCCATTCAATACGCCACTCCCACACAATCCAGAGTGGGAGGCGGCACAGCGCGCCGCTGGTGGTGCTAATAGACGTCGTCTGCACAGTGCCCAGGGTATGAAGGGCTTTGGCGGCCCCGGTATGCACTACCATAGACGAGCTGAGTCGGCACCTGATCTACCACCCTTTGATGCTGGCCGAGCCGTCATCAATCGGTTCGGTAGCAACTCAACAATGGCCGATGTTTTTGAGGAGGAGGAAGAGGAAGATGAGGGCAGCGATGGAGGCAATACGACGTGCGCCCCGGAAACGGATATCAAATGTGAGCCCAAGGCGGAGACTATTATTTTCAGTGACAGTGGTTCTGAAACCACTAGCCTCCGGGGTCTTGCTGTGCGACGAAAGAGCTCGGGACTGAGCGATAAGGATCACATCGGCGCTCGCTCTGTGCGCGCCGAATGCTCGAGGACATCTCTGCACGAAAGTGTCATTGTCGAAGAACCCACTTCGAATTATATTCTGCAAAGCCCCTTTGTGTCACCAAGCCACAGAGACTCGTGGGACTCGATCGGACCTTCACCGAAGAGGATTCTGCACATGCCAAACAGCGAGCCCCTGCCTGTTGATGCAGTTGCCCTGTCACTCCCTCAAGGCGCCTCCATGCCACTAAGCCCTTACTCAATTAGTACAGCATCCTCGCACCCTTCACCAAGGTCACCCATGTCTGATGCTCAGCGTGTCTCGACAGCTCCCTCTTCGGTGGCTGAGGACAACTCGTTGCATTCGCTGCTCATGGGCGAACCGGGTCCAGAAGTACGCCGCTCGATGGACTACGATATTCCCTCTCTCACTTCTAGCACATCGACGATGACTAGAGAGAGCGGCTTCAATCCGCAAGCTCGTCCGCAGCCGAGCACTTTGCGGGACCAGCGACCGTCTTCCATGTCGTCGGCGGCGTTCGGACGTCGGCGATCCAGTCTCATCAGCCTCAGTCGACTCATCAGCAGCTCGCACGGTGAGCGCAGCAAGCTCTCCACAGAGCTGACATTTGAAGAGGCCGAGAGCAGAGGACGTGGTAGCAAGAAGAAGAAGCCCGGGCGAAAATGGCAATTCTGGAAACCAAACAAACCGGGGCCATCCACGTGAGAATCATCCAACATGCTGAATTTAGCGTCCAAAAAGGAGCATACAGTTTCAACGAACTTTTTCTGCGCCTGACAATCTCACAGCTCTTTGTTCTTACACATTGCTAGTGGTTGGCAGCACAGTCCATCAAGGCAGATGCACTTTGTCCCAATTTAAAGAGGAGGAAATGTACTTTGACGCGAACACCAACGCCGCGCCACGCACCAGAGAGGACTGCACGCAATGCAAGTCTTAACAGCGTCGGTGACATGTTGGACAAAGAGAGAAAGAAGAAAGACAAAGCCCCTCCTCATGATGATGTATATAACAATTCTCCTTTCCAATCTTCATTTATTCTAGCAAACTCGATAGCATGAGGCTTCGGGGACGGGGCGGCTTTTGTTGGTTCCTACTCTTCTTGTTTCCCTTTTTTCTTCCTTTTTATTTTGTCCTCGGTTGCTTTTTTTGCTTTTAGCGCAAGGGTCGAATGTGTGTCACGGTGGTCTTTTTTTTTATTTATTTTATTTAGCAGACATTTCAAAGACATTCTGCTGGTTTTTTTTTTTTTTTTTTTTTTTGCCTGTTTATTGTGCTCTTGTTTGCAAGAGGTAGAATTTACATGGAGGAAAACAACACCAAGAAAAGGAGGAACGTTACAAGGTTGCAAATAGCATACAACATGTCGAGTGTTGCAGAATATACTACTACATTATGCAGATGTAACTTGGATGCAGTGGATAAACATGTATTGCAATGTATTAGATCATGACACCAAGTTGGGCCATCTGGCATGACTGGGTAGAGTAGACTCTTGAAACGGGAGAGCTTCTCATCATATGCCGAAGCTGTGCGATGTGCATATCTGTGTATATAGAAATAGATATATAGTATATATGTGTGTATGTGTAAAAGTGACATCGAATAAAGGGGCACATAATGACGAATGAATGGCCTTGTCTTGCAAAGAAATATATGCCTGTATATATGCATATCCAATTGTTTGCAAATTCGTGTCAATGCAGTCCGATACGTACACAATATCAAAGACGGAACAAGTAAACTCGCTTTATGTGGGCATTCTTGGCCCATTCGGTAGCTTTTTAGATGAACATTTTGGCAACGCCGTTGACCAAGCCACTGGTCCAGTCATCGCCGCCGCCACCATGACTTCTAGAGCGAGCAAAGTCCTCGAAAGCGTCAAATCCGCCGCCGCCGCCGCCGCCGCGACGTGAATAGCCGTCGTGGTTACTGCTGCTACCGGCGAAACCACCACCGCGAGTGCTGCCAGTGCCGGCGCCGCCAGCCATGCGCACGGCGTCGCTGACGAAACCAAAGCCGTCGCCTGACGCGGCGCGCGAGGCCATGCCGAGGGCGCGCTCGAGGGACGGGGGCATGCGGAGGCCGAAGCGTGCGAGGAGGGCGGTCAGGGCGCCGCCGGTGACGAGCGGCATGATGACCATGAAGAAGACCTTCCAGGGATGGCGCTTGAACCAGTGGATGAGGTCGCGGAGCAGGCGCTTGAGCTGCTTGTAGGAGCGCTGCATGAAGCCCTTGCGCGGAGAGCGTTTGTAGTATGAGGAGCGCGAGTTGCCTGTGCGGAGTGCTCGTGTGTTAGAGAGGGACCTGGGAGTCGTTTCATGCGAGATTCAATACCGCTTGATTAGGAGGAGAGTAGAAAGGGCTTAGACGTACCGCCAAAGAGCGAAAAGCTGCCGCGCGAGGAATTACCAAGAGGCAGCCCGAAGAATGAGCCGCGCGAGGCATTGTGCTTGCTGTAGGTGCTGTCTTTACCGAAAAAGTCGCTGATCAAGGAGCCGCCGAGGCCGCGATCGCGTTCGCGGTACCGGTCACGGGAGCTGGAGCGGGAGCGGCGACGCTTGCTGGTGCGGTGGCGGGAGGAGGAGCGACGTTGGTGATGGCTGCTCGAAGGGACGGACAGGCTCTCGGTGAAACCTTCTGGGAAGAAAGGCATGGTAGCTGCGCTGGGTATGTATGTATGGGGTGTGTGCGTGGTTGAGTGATTAGGAGATTGTTGTTTGCAGCTGGCGCAGGGACGGCAAAGGGGTCGCTTTTGAGTATAGGAAAGCTGGCGAGGCTCCAGTCACAACGACGGACAATTGGCTGTCCAATGTTGCGGGTTGCGGGTTGCGACACCCAAAGGCGCACAGAGCTTCTATGTCAATGAATCGGCAAGACGGGAAAATGTCCGAGGTGGCGGCTGAGATTGTGCAACTTGTCAATCCGCCGAGCTGCATATATATAGTTGAATGTCGCACAGAGTCGAGCGACGGAAGGCGCTGCTTTGCCGATTCAGAAAGGACGGCGCCGAGACTAGGAATTAGAAAAGAAAGAAAAAAACCCGTGTGGTGCTGGTCGGTCGATGGAGAAGGGGTTGTTGTGCAGATGCAAGATGCAGGCAAGAGGAGTCTTTACGAGTCGGGACCAAATCCATGGCGGCGGGCGTCTGGAAAGGCAGATGGGACATTTTGTCTCTGGAGGTGAGCTGCAGCAGCGTTGCCTTGCATGTCCTGCAGCTGAGCATGCAGCAGGCTTGACCGTAAATTCGAATGGCTGGGACGCAAAGCGAGGGCTGGGGAAGGGGCGACGTTGGCTGCTTGGCTACTAACAGATCTGCCTGATTCGTAGTACTGGTTTCTGTTAGTTGATACGATGCGGCGCCAGGTGCCCGCTAAAACTACAGGGGCCGGCCCGCTGTAATCGCCCCATGTGGCAGAGTCCACCTTGATGCAAACGAGCCGCTAACAGATTTTGCCGACACATGCCACTGTTGCAGGTTAGCGATTTACTACTAAAGTTAGTACGATGCAAGGTCCGCTATAATTACAAGGCCGCATCCCTGCCAAGTCATGGCCTCTTCGCTCGCTGGCTCGCTAGAAGAGTCGCCCCAACGCAACCCACTGCACAAACCACGCCAGGGGCCCTCGGGGCCCTCGTCGCCCTCGGTCTTGACCTCTTTTTCTATCTGCATTCACAATTTATTCTTATAAATCCATCGCTCCTGCAGAGATCCATCTCGATGGAAACTTCATCGGACCCTCCAGGCATCAACAATGGATCCCATCGGGCAGACATTGCCCATGTTTCCGACCTTATGCTACGGCTCGTGCGCTACGCTACAGTTGCGAGCAGCAAGTCAGCTGCAGTGACACCGGACGATTCTCACTCATTCAATCATTCAACAAATCAATGTTTCCACTAATCCGACAATTTCATTCACATTATATTCAAGTTGGGCACAAATGCATCCTCCCGTCTACCGAGTCGTGTAGCCCCCATTGGCAAACAGCGTCTGGCCCGTGATCCAGCCGCCCTCGGTCACCAGGAAGCGTACCAGCGGCGCAATGTCCCGCACCTCGGTCAGCCGTCCGCCCAAGGCCTGGCTCTTGTGAAATGCGACGGCGTCGCCCGACTCTTGGGGGTAAAAGAATGCTAGACAACGTAGTCAGTTTGACGCTTGCTGCATGAACGGGGCGGGACGGGAAACGTTAACAACGTACGGGTGTCCATGGGACCGGGCGCGACGGCGTTGACGCTCACCAGCCGTGGCTGCAGCTCCTTGGCCGCGCCACGCGTAAAGTGCTCGACCGGCGCCTTGGACCCGGCGTACGACGTGTACAAGCCGGTAAAGGCGGCAAGAAGCGCCGTCACAATGGTGACAATCTTGCCTCCGTCGGCGACGTACTTGCTGCCGGCCTTGAGGATGAAGAAGGCGGCCTTGGAGTTGATGCTGCGAGTTTGTCAGTCTTTCTTGCGCAACCAACATTGACAAGCTACAAAGATTGGAACAAGAGTAATAAGAAGAAGAGGAAAACTCACGCAAACATGGAATCGTATTCCGCTTCCGAAATTTCCCCAATTTCCTTCTTTAGCACCTTGCCCACCGTATTCACCACAATGTCGATCCGGCCCAGATCCGCCTGGGCCGCCTGGAACAGCTTCTCCACGGCCGCCTCGGTCGTCAGGTCGCCCTGGTAAAACTTGACCTTTGCGTCCGGATACTTCGAGGCCAGCTCCTGCCCCAGCGCGTCCGCGTCGGCCTTGGACTTGGCCGAGTTGTAGTGCAGGGCCAGGTTGGCCCCGAGCCCGGCGAGCTCCCGCGCGATCTCGGCGCCCAGGTTCTTGGCGCCGCCGGTGATGAGGGCGACTTTGCCTTGGAGGGACATGGTGAGCTTGTACGTGGTGTGCAATTAGGGGATGCAAGTAGTGTTGCGATGGAATGTGGGATGTTGGTTAGGGGATGGGTGTTGTCCTGTGTAAGTGGAAGTGAAGCAGAGGAGCATACAGCAGATCAGGAACCATTTGATGAGAAGTGGGAAAAACAAGCCGTTTAAATAGTTTCAAAAGTACTGCCTTCCCCCCTCCTCTTACCTAGAGTCCTTCAGCCTTGCCAATGACTGCATGCCACCACCCATTGACGTACTCGTTTCATCGGAGCTCTGGCCAAACTCTGTCATCAGCTACCCACCTTGATAGCTCTAACGCGGTACACAAGCCAGAATAGATGGTGCACAGTTAAATCTGGTACCGTACCAAGCCAGTCCTCGCCCTCGCCCTCCAACGCCACACAAGTGCGAACGGGCATGGGGGATCAGCATGGCGGCATCGGATTAAAGCGTGCGAGCTGGGTCGTTGTAATTCCGATCCCCCCCCCCCCCTTCCCAAGCATTTGACCACAACTCGTCTCTACACCCACCACGGCCGGTTAGGTACACGACCGACAAAAAGGTTAAAAATGATAGGTAGACGGCTTTGTGGATTCAGTGGTTTTCGCCCGGAGCTAGAAATTGCGCTCCATTCTGTAAAGCCGGTTTGTCGCTGTTCTCAGCCTGCCATTATTGGCACCAAACTCTGTTCAGTGGGTGCCATCATCGGCTTTCTGGATGCTCGCTCCATGTACTGGTTGAAGTGATATCGAAACCAGTTTTTTCTTTTTTTTTTCTTTTCTTCTTCTTCACGGTGGACAATCCTATTTTCCTCTTACTTCTCGTAAAGCGATCCGTCTCGATTTCGGACGTCTGCGAGGTAGTGCGCCTTTCTCTCCGAAAGCAGATCTTCGGAGCTGCATCTTACTTACGCCCGCCTCTCTAGACTAATTGACGCAAACATTAGTTCGCAGATGGTGTAAATATCATTTCTTACCAAGTAATGGCATTCAGCTTTTAGGTTGCCCCTTACATCGCACTTCCCATGCAAACGTAATCGTAAATTCATGCCCGTTGTCTTCAGCCGGCATAATTGACCAACCTCGTTCAATTTGGCCTTTCCCATCTCCAGATATGATACAAGCTTTGCATCAACCCCTCAGCATGCACGACTACATTCTGCCCTCGTCAGCTCCTGCCCCGACTTGCCACCACCTCGTCGAGCTCAACGTGCACTCGCAGTCCTTTTGCCGTCATCATGCCATACACAGAACGCAGCTCGTCCGACGCCAAATCCCCCGCGAGCGTCGTAAACGCCTCCATAAAAAGCGATTTCGCCCAGGGACAGTGGCGCAGCGCGCGGTACAGCACATCCACCGCGCCCTTGCCGCCACGCCGCAGCCGCCGCCCATGCGCGTGCGCGAACCGGATGTACCATGCCCAGAGCGTCGCGCTCGCCCGGCAGGTGTCGCCGCGGACGGCCTGCTCAAACGCCGCCTGCGCCGTGTGCGCGTTGCCCCGCGCGAGCTCGTGCTGCACGGCAAAGAAGCGCGCGCCTACGCTGTCCGCCCGCAGTGCCTGGTCGCGCAGCAGCTGGCGCGTCTCGTCGACGATGCGGAGGCCGGCGTCGGACCACTCGAGCACCGAGAGCAGAATGGTGTTGGAGGGAAAGCTCTGCAGGTGCTTGCGGACCTGATCTCGAATGTAGACTCTCCGGTGCGGCCTACAAAAAGCAGAGAGCCCATTAGCTGTGATCTCTGGGGTTTGACAGCATGATTCTCAACTTACCCTCTTGTAGCGTGCATGTATAACAGATGAGCGCCAAACTGGACGAGACGCTCGCCGGAGGGGCTGGTGCCGTGTCCGCGTGCCGCGAGTTCTTGGCTTGCAGAGTCCAGCGTCTGCATAGCCGCTGCTATGTTGCCCTGCGAGAGCGACATGGGCTCCGAGGCTTCGCCATTGGTCAAGTAGCTGTGTAGAACAAGACACTCGGCGGCTGTCTCTGCCGACTCAACGTCACCCGTAAACAGTGCCTCCGACATGCCGTCTGAAAACGTGGATCTAGCTTTGAGTACGTCAGTAAAAGAGACTTTTGCACCACTGGTGGCGCAGAGGGCCCTTTTAGAGGCCGCGAGATTTCCATTTTCGAGTGCTATCCAGGCTGCAGTATGATGTAAACGAAAACGACTGCTATGTTGGGAAAGCTTTATTCTTGTTAGAACAAGTCAAATTGCTTCATTTCTTAGTTAATACTCACCATCGAAGATGCTAATGCTGATTCGAGGACCTTTGCCGCCACATCGCTGGCCCCAACCGCATGCTCTGCGAGAGCATAGGCGTTATAAAGAGACGCACTGTCGGGACTTTGCTTTAGCAGTTTCTTGGCAGTCTTTTTGACAGATGACGGGTCCCGCGCAAAGGATATAGCCAAGTAATACTCCGACAGGTCTTTATACCCGGCAGAGAAGATAAGCTGGCCGAGTAAGGTCTCTAGCCAGCCACTGTCAACCGCAGCATTCAGTAAATGTGGCTGAAAATACGAAAACCACTCTTTTCCAGAAAACATCAGCCTTGGCGATATAGCAAAGGCGCTATACGACCGATAAAAGAGCGGCGGGCGGCGTGAAACGGACTCGTCTTGGTGCAACTCATGTGTTGCGTCGTCGATGCTCACGCTCGGTATGTTGCTCCCTACAGGAGCGAGAAACTGGTCTCTAAACAGCCTTTTTGCCCATTCGCTCGATGAAGCAGGCGGCAAGCCGCAGAATACGAGAAACGCATCCAAAAGCGAGGCGCTGATGCTTGGGAGACAAGACGGCGGGACCATGAAGAGGAATGGCTCAATGTCAGTGTACGTCACAACTCGAAATGGGTCATCCTCTGTGCCCTCATCCATCGTCCTCGCGGGCAGCTTGGCCGCATTTGCGCTCTCCGCCTCGAGCCGCGCCCAGACCTGGAACGCATCTCTAGACTGCGCCGCCGACGTGGACGGGGCCGGCCGCGGCTCCGGCGGCTCGTCTTCTCCGTCCGTGGCCACGTAGTGTTTCCACCCAGACGCGCCGACTTCACCGACGCGCGGCACTTCGCTCTCCCAAAACGCCTGGAACGAGTCCGGCACCGCGCCCTGCTCGGCATCGGCCTCTGGCCGGAAAAAGGTAAGCTCCAGAACGGCCTGCCACGCCGCGACCGCAAGCTCCCTGTACCCAGCGTCGTGCACAAATCTAGTCGCTAGCAGCAACACCTCAATCAGCTCGAGATAAGCCTCCATGCTCTCGTGCCCCTGAGCTGAAAGATGACGCATTCGTTGGACGAGCATCGTCTTCATGATGGTATAATCAAACTCGGTGATGCTCGTCATGGCAAACTCGAGCCGCACCCGCCATAGGGCGTGCGAGTCTGCTTGAGTGCCCAGCTCGGCCCATTTCTTGGCTGCGACCTTGCTGCTCCAGACCTTGGCGCCCTCGCGCATCAGCGGCACGAGGATGCGCTCCCGCTCCACGGCGTCCTGCGCATGCGCCAGAGCCTTTTCTAGCATCGACACTTTGATCTCGCTATAACTGTGGGATTCCTGATCTGGCGCCGTGCCTTCTGCGGTGCTGACGCGCAGCAGTTCGTCTTGATGCGCCACCAGCTCCAGCCACGCGTCCACGTCCTCGGGATTATCTTTGACACGGCGGTTGAGCTGGATCGACTTCCACTTCATCGGATTGCTGGTCTCTGTATCATCCACCTCGATAGAAGCGTCCGTGTCTGAGTCCATGTCGCTGTCGTATGCTTTCGGTTTGGCCTTGCCCTCTATCGATCGATACGACTGCTCTGCTTCGTCATCGGACGAGTCCTCTTTTCCTTTCTGCTTCTCAGAGCTCCTCAAGGACAAGAATCCCTCATCTTGGTCATCTTCTCCTGCTGGTGCTACTCTCCTCCTCCGCAGCGAAATAGGTTGTGAATAAGCGAGTGGCCGATTAGAGCGGAGCCCGTCTCGATCTCTGTACCGGGGCAGGCCCTCCCCGGGCATGCGAAGGCTGAAAGATTCGTTGGGACCATCGCGATGGATGAACAACCGACCAGGAGTCCCCAAGACTCGTCCGCGGCCATGGCGATAGTAGGCAGGTACCTGCGACCTGTCCAGTGTCCCATATCTTCGTATTAGCGGGTCGCCTTTTGTGTCAAGTATGTACAAATCTGGCCCCGAGTCGCGCGCGGTCGACTTCACCTCTGCGGATTTCCTTTCTGTGCGACGTTCGCGCTCACGGGACCGAGGGTGCTCTCTTCGTCGTTTGGACTCTCTGCTGCCGTCTCGACCATGGCGCTCGTGCCTGTCATCGTGAGAGCGCTTCTTCCGGTCACGACGCGAGTCTCTCTTCTGGCTCTCGTCTCGCCGCTTGGATTTCTCAGGTGTGGATTGTGATTTGAATGACCCAAATTTCGGAACCACCAGATTGTCTCGCTCGCCGCCCGACATGGCGTCACGTACTGGCACCAAACCTCACGGACTTTGCGCGGCGTGAAATCAAAGCTTTAGCGCATGAATTCTCGACCCAGTAATGGCATAGTCCTACTATCCAATCGATACTGTGTAGGATGGACTACAATTGGTAGCTAAGCTGGCAATTCGCAGAGAATTATAGTGAGTCGCATTCGTTGTGGTTGAGATCTTGACCAGGCACCCGTGCTTCTGCGACTTCCTGTGGAGCTCTGGCGCGGCCACTAAATTCGACAGCTCCCCTCCATCAACGACGAGCTTCAACCCCCCCGAGTACGCCAGCAACCTTCTCCGCCACGAACCTCTGCCCTGAATGGCTCTGCTGCAGTCACCGATTCTCTGGATCACAGCCACGCTAGTCGTCACAGTAGCTGTTGCAAGCACAATGGGCCTCTTCGGCGGCAACAAGATGCCAGTGGACGGCAAGGTAGGAGCATGACCCTTGGTTTCGCCATCAATCTACTCAGCTTCTAATGTACTCCCTATAGACTGTCTTGATCACTGGCGGGTCGGAGGGAATGGGCCTCGCCGTCGCGACGCAGCTCTCTGCCAAGGGCGCCAACCTGATTCTCGTCTCCCGCAACGCCGCCAAGCTCCAAGAAGCCGTCAAGGCTGCCAAGGCATGCATCCCATCTCTCCCCTCTGTAAAAGTGTCACCGCTGACAACACTATCCTTTCCAGGCCGCCGCCAAGAGCCCCGCGACGCAAAGATTCCATTACATCACCGCCGACGTCTCCGTCCCTTCGTACGCCGACGCAGTCGTTGCTGCCGCCACGACATGCAATGGCGGCCGCGCGCCCGACATCGTGTGGTGTATCGCGGGCATCTCGGTGCCCAAGCTCTTTGTGGAAACGGACGCAGCGTCGCTACGTCAGCAGATGGATATCAACTTTCACGGCACCGCCGACATGGCGCACACCATTCTCCGCGCGTGGCTCGCCCCCGACAACAATAATGAGCAGGCGACAACGGCGCCCAAGCACCTCGTCATGACGGCCAGCGCGACTGCCTTCTACACCATCCCCGGCTACGCGGCCTACGCTCCTTCCAAGTGGGCGCTGCGCGGTCTCGCCGACACGCTCTCGCAAGAGGTCCTGCTCTACCCGCAAGACGTGCGCGTCCACATCGTCTTTCCCGGCACTATCCTCTCGCCCGGCTTCGAGGTCGAGGAGCGTACCAAGCCGGAGATCACAAAGAAGCTCGAGGCCGCCGATCCCAAGCAGACGCCCGATGAGGTGGCGCGCGCCGCCATCCGCGGCCTCGAGGCCGGCCACTTCATGGTCGTCGTCAATTGGCTCGGCCATCTCATGCGCTTCGGTGTCATTGGCGGTTCCTTTCGCAACAGCTGGATCATCGACACGCTCGGCGCCTGGCTCGTGCCCCTCATCTGGATCTTTGTCCAGTATGACCAGGTCAGTACCGTACGTAACTATGGCAGGAAGCATGGGCATCCCAGCACCTATACCACCATTCAAAAGTAAATGACACAGCAAAAACGAAAGTATCCCTAGATGGCGCGAGAAAAACATCACGCACGTGTATATGTAAAGAGCAGTATTGTATATCCCAATGCTTATGTACATTTCCTTTTCCCTACCCCTTTAAACGCCACTCCATTTACCAAACTTGACATATCGCTTAAACATTTCGCGCAAGATGGCTCTGCCACTCGCATCCATGGCGTCGTTGAGAATCTTGCGCCCCTCTGGTGGCGTAATGTCGAATATAGAATTCATCGCCGGCTCCAGCGCCTCGCGGATTGGTCGCGACACGTTTTCCGTAAGCTGCAACTTTACGTACTGCATCAGGATGAGGTGCATGTGGCGTCCAGCAGAACGCTTGGCGGCATCCGTCGCCGAGTCCAGAGAGCTTTGGTGCTGCGTGCGCGATACGGCGCCTGCTGTAGGCTCGCATACCAGTGTGATCAGGCGCGCATAGGCGTGCGCTTTTGTCTCTTGAGAAGCCGACCACTCTCCATCTGCGAGTTCATGGATGACGAGCCGGTCAAGCAGTGTTTCCAAGACAACCAGAAGCAAGTGATAATGACCCTCGATACGTAGCCTGTGTTTCTTGATGATGACGTCAGTGAGCCTGCACAGCCAGATATACGGTAATCGCGTTTCGTTAGACTCTCGAGCGGGAGAGAGATCGCAGATTGTGCTCAGCGTGGCTTCGACATCCCACTGGCTGACTGCCTGCGGTCTCCTCTCTAGAACAGAGTGTAGTGTGCGGCACAGATGAACGTTGCCCGGCGCGGGGGCTTTGCTGAGAACGGTGACAATTTCGCTGTAGGCCGCGGCAAGATCATAGCCGTCAAACTTGCCCGTGTACTCTGGCGACGCTATAATCTGGCTTACAACCTCTTGAATCGCGAGGGTCTGGCCGTCTGTAAAACAGCCAATGCGCATTGCGTCGATCAAGTCTCGCAAATACGCCATTTTTTCTTGCACTCTCAGCGACTTTGTGATGGAGCTGGCAAAGTCGCGCAGGAGCTGGGACCGAAGCTTCTGCGGGAGAGGTGAGAGAGCATCAAACGTCTTGGGCGCTGGTAGCTGAAGAGCCGCAGGCAGTTCATTGCGCAGCAGGGTCTGGACTTTCCAAGCGAGAACATCACCCTCTGCCATCCTGCTGGTGCAGTTTTCAGCAAAATTTTGAACAGCTGCAGGCTTGCCCTTGTATAATTGCGCCAAGGGCGCGGCGGAAGGCGCTGCATCTGCGGCTGCTAGAAGACAGAATCTCTCTTCCGAACTGGGCTCAGCTGGAAGAGCCTCTGCGGTAATCAAAGGGTTGATGGCAGACATAATGGCATTAGCCAGCATACCTTGGCCCTCAACGACGAGTTTCGAAAGTGCTTGGTTGTTGTGCGTATTTGGTGAACGCGCAACAATCGAAATCAAAGATTTGAGCAAGGAGTAATGAAGACCAGAGAAATTCTCATACTTGCTTACAGACGCCGCGGCGATATAAACAGAGCAATCGCTAAAGTATGTTGTACTTCTCTCATCCACCTGATCTGCCATTTGTCGAATGGTCGCCGACGCCATCTGAGAAAAGCGCTCGATAACCTCTAGTGTCTCTTCGTCGCCGGTAGAGTTTTTGACAGCGCAGACAGAAACGGCTTCAGCCAATCGAATAAGGTGATCGAACGTCATGTTGTTGTAAAATGTCGCTCGAGTCATCATCTTGGTTGTCAGACTCAAAATCTGCTTCCACGAGAACAACGCCGTCTTCTTTGGCGATCTGACCATTTTAGCGCCGTTGAGATTCAGCGTGTTCATCACTTTTTCTCGTTGCCAACGGTTAAAGCTTTCTAGTGGGATGCGGCTCAAGATTTGAAGCACCAGCGTCGCATCGCTACCCGGCCAGCTTTTCTCTTTGCCAGATTCCTCTAGTGCGTCAATGACTTGATCAACCAACGTTCGCGCAAGCTTTGCTTCGTTGAGATTCATATCATTCAAGAAAACTTTTTGCCAAAGTACCTTCTTGTCCTTGAGGTCAAGTTGGGAAGCGGTTGTCGCATTCTTCAAAGGCTCTGGGACGACGCCGCTTGCCATTGAGAACAACCGGTTGAATCGGCTGCCGCCAGCAAGGAAGACGTCAAGGTAGCAAGACGCCGGTAGCTCATCGTCAAAGGTGTTGAACTCGAAGCCAGTCCTGTCTAGGACTGTAATATTCTGGATCGAGGACTCGGACATAAGTTTCTTGGCGAGACGCTCAGAGAAGTTCTGTGTCAGTTTGGCGGGTTCCTTGGCTGCATCAGCATCCGTCGCCAAAGCGTCCCACGCATTGTAGCAGAAACAGAAACATTCAAATGTCTCAGCGACGTCCAATCCTCCCTTTTTTAAGATTTGCTTGACTTTGTCCTTCAATGACTGCCATATGGAGATCTTCTCATCGGGCTTTGCCCATCGCATTGTCTTTGAGCTAATGCGCCATCTGGCCGGCAAATCAGTCAACTCAGCGCAGGCAGTCCACGTCAGTTGAAATAGTCGTAGACCAACCGTGTCAATGAATGTCTCTCCTTTCAAGCCCTCGGATATAGTGTCGCTGACCGTGCAGAGTGACTTGGGGCTGGATTGCGTGCCTTGTGACTCTAGCCAGCTAACAAATTCGGAGAGCTGAGACACACTCAACTCCTTCTCAATCAGGTCATGCAAATACTCGCTCTTGTACTTCGTTGGCCCCTCTCCGAACCACGGCGATTGTTCTGCTTTCTTGCTTTCCTCGGCCTTCCTCAGCTCTGTGAACCACAGCTGCAAAAATGCGACTAGATCGCGTCGAATCACGAAGCTTTGCCGTATGGCACCCAGGACCTCGGCGATTGGCTGATGAGACTCTGTCGAAGATGCCTTTGAAATCTTGTCGCAGATCGACGCCAGCAAATCGCTACCATCTCCGCTGGTCTGAAATACGGCCGGGTCACACGTAACAATGCTGCCAAGCAAAGCCCAATCTGTGGGCTCACTTTTCAACACATAGCCACGGGCAATCTCTCGCAAGTTCTTCACATCCACAGGTATAGACTTTTCGATCGCTTGGCGAATAATTAGCTTGATCAGATTGTTTCGGTCTGGCCTATCGTGTATCGCCGTTTCCACCTCTTCAAAGACGCGCTTCATCCATTCGACTGTGTTTTTTCGCCTTTCGCCCTCAGCATTTGTATCTGAAGACCTTGCCGCTAAAAAGTACAGTGAAGGTGCCGTCATATGAATTCTTGCCTGTGATACATCCAATGCACGAGTAATGGGAGCAAAATCTTGTCTGTTCAGGAACGCCGTTCTGCAGGGAAGAATCAAGTTGCGCTGGAGGAATTCTTGTAGATCCTCACTCCATCTCGATTTAAGTGTGGTCGGGGCGCTTCTGTGTCCATTCTCTGACAGGTTTTCTAAAGAATTCAAGATGGAGGCCGGTATGGTGAACAGGCGGGTAGCGATTTCGGACATATCGTCGGGGCCCTGCATGTGTAAGTCCCAAAGCGACGACGCCACTGCAACCCATTCTTCGGCGCCTTCAATGTCGTACATTTCGGTGTCCATCAGGAGCTGACAGACAGAAAATGCGGGCGCCAGAAGGGCAGCAGTGTCTGCAGCCGACATACAGAACAGCGACCTGATATGCTCAGCGCCAATGTTGTCTCGGGCGATCGCGGCGGTCGCGTCGTCGAGGCGGTTTAGTAGTGAGTTGAGCGTAGCGAACAACGACTTTGCAGTAGCAAGGCACCCGTGTGGCTGTTTTATCCCGTCACTTCCAAACTGAATCGTTGACGATCGCTTTCGCTTCTTGGTGGTGTGCTGCGCGTTGTCGCTGGCGACGATCGAGATGTCCTTCAGTGTTTGTTGGAGGACTGCGACGAATTTTCGGTCCGCCAGAGATTTGGCGAGAGAAAATAGAGGGATTCGTGTGAAAATGCAGTCGAGCATGGTCCAGGTCAATGGATGGCGGCGCATGGCTTCGGCGGTGGTCGCATTGCCATTCATAGACTTGAGCAGCCAGCGCAGCGTGCTCTCCTCGGCGGCGTGGAACGAGTCGTCTGACGATGCGACCAGTTTGGTCCAGAGGATATCCAGATTCTTGCCATCCTCACCGGGACCGCTCTGGTCCAGCCCTCGTACAATCTTGATAAGATTGTCCGCGTCCTATTGGAAAAAAGAGTCTTGGTTTGCTTTGCTTCTCTAGGAATGACTGTGGAAGAGACCTACCATTGTGAGTTACAGAAGCTCAATCAATACATGCCAAATGCCTTCTTCCCCGAACCACCGATTTTATGCAAGAAAGAAGACGAAATGCGTTATCTATTGCAAATGCAAAGCTCAGAAAATGTTGTTGCAGTTGGAGAACTGCCCCACATGAAAGTCGGACAGTCCAAAAAATCGGAATTTCTGCCCAGCCCAGTCGACCCAGAGTGGAAATAGGCTCTGCTCACCGCCCTCGGGTGTGGACGCCAAAGGGCCTACCGGCTGCTTCTCGCCAGTTTGGCGTCCAGTCCCGTCATAGAACCAAGCTTGAGAGCTCCCATTGCGCCATCTTCGCTGAGCTCAACTGCATCTCATATAGGTACGTGGCAGCGCGTGCAATTACTCTGCCCTCTTTCTAACGCTCCCACGTCCGACCCCAGATCTTCATTCACAATGGCCGAATCCAACACTGCCGCCTCAGCTCCGTCGAGCGCCATTTCCCGACCCGTGAGCGAGACTCTTCTCAACGAAAAGGTAGCGCAACACCCCCGATCCCGCGACGGATTAAGTCCGCATCGAGCGAATTGACACCGAAATATACTGATGCAGCTGTTGTGAACTATTAGTGGGACCGCTGCCTGTCGAACCTCCTTGTCAAGTCCAGCATCGGTCTCGGATTCGGCGTCGTCTTCTCCGTCATCCTGTTCCGCCGCAGAGCTTGGCCCGCCTTCATCGGCGCTGGATTTGGTGCCGGCCGCGCATACGAAGAGTGCAACTTTAACCTGAAGCAGGCTGCACGCGACCTCAAGAAGAGCACATAGACGAACCGGGCGCCATCCGCTGCACCGGAAAACAACATAGACATGTACAAAATTGGGGTTTTGTGAGGGATGGGAAGGGACCGCCAAGCGAAACACAATACTCGACGTGCGGACCTTTACACTGAGCGACGACGCCTCGGGCGGCTTCCAAATTCGGTAGTTTTTTTTATGTACAACAAGGCTCTCGAACTTGAACGACCATCTCCAACCCTATTAAAAACGATGATACAGTGGCTAATAACGGCATTCCCTTTTGAACTCCTTACTTTTCCCCTTGCCAAGTGGTATTCATTTACATCATAACAATCTCCTTGCCAGCTTCATCATGGCTCACGTCATTCCCCGACGACGCAATTCTTGTATTCTTATGGTCGTCCTGGACCTTTTCCTGGGTAGCGGCTTCTCTGCTGGTGGATGGCACAAGCTGGAAGCCCCTTTGTTCTGGTCGGGGCCTGACGTCTGGGCCGCTGGCTGTCGCATCGATCGACGCCGACATTGTGACACGGCGCGTTAGGAAGGCGAGCTCTCTCTTGGTATTGTCGGCGAGCGAGGCGCTGCGGCGGCGGACCGAGTCTATGAAGGTGTCGCCGTGGTTGCATCTGGCCGTCTCGGCCGGGAGTAGGCTCTTCTATGATGCCTCCCACTTGTCGCTGAAGACGGGCTTTTGGTCGTAGCCGTAGTCAATTTGCTGCGCCTTGCGCTCGCTCCGTGGCCTGAAGCGGAGATTGATAAAGACAAAGAGGCCGAGGAGAGAGACGAGGACCAAGACGCCGATGGCGAGGATCATAATCTCGAGCCTGCTCTGTTCCAGGGACCGATTGATTGCCGACATGATGTGAAAATGGGTGAAAGTGAAAGTATAGAGTAAGCAAGGGTTCAGTAGTGTGTCCTTTATCTGCCCGGCGACAGGAGGCGGCCTCCCCCTGGTCGGTCTCTGAAGTCGGTGTAGAAGACGGGGGCTGGTTGCTACCTAAGGATGCTTGCGTGGTAAATACTAGTTAGGTTAAGAGTCTGGGAGACAAGCTTAGGGGGGAAATTCTTGAATTCTAGGTGAAGAGAGGTTTCACAGGACATGGCTCTAATGGTTTGGAGACGCCGTTTTTGGGGGCATTGTTCCTTTTTGAGTAACTGCCAAGCAGGGAGGTGCGGCGGCGTGTTGGCACGAGCTGGGTGAAGCAGGAGCCTGCATTTTTATTTACATGTGCCTGCCTGCCGGGCCAACCTACCTGAGCAATTGTGCACCTTGCTTGCTTGCTCAAGAGTTATTGCTAATAGAAGATGCTGCCAGGACATAACAATAGTCTGGCATCAAACCAAAGTATCCAGGCCGAGCAGGGATACGCACATTGGCGAGACAGATTGGGCAGCCAGACGTACGACTACGAGTCAAAAACACGATAGCTAACTGGCCACACAAGACAGCCAATGGCAATACTTCATTGTACCAGATCGGCAAATAGAAGCGCATGTTTGGTTTGCACAAAGCTGCATCAACTGAACGAGTCTGTGGGATGCGGCTAGGCCCAACGTCGCACGGGCATTACTGCTGCCACCAGCCACATTTACGCCCCGTTGGGCGTTTTTTACAAGAAAAGCGAGCAATCTGCTGCTTTTCCCCCGCGACGAACGGTTGGCAGGATAACTACAGAAGCCCCAGACTAGAAGCTGCATTCCATTACAGGCCTTGACAGATGCAAGAGAACAAAAGCCAGCCCTGCAAAGCCCTAGGCGGCTATCACGCGCGAATAGAATATTGACATGTCGGACCCTCCATCCCAAGCCGATGAGAATGCCCAAGAGAAAAACTCATCGAAGAAGAGACAGTTTCAAAACTATTCTCTGGTTAGAGAATGCCCGTTCTTCTAGCACACAGATATGACCGGCAGCAAGTTGGGCGATTCACCCCCGGTTGATTAATCGTGCAAATAAAAAGTGTATGAAGAAAAAGAAATCCAAAAATTCGGGCGACTGCTGCGCGACGCTGTACAAAGTTTCAAAACACGACGACTGCCCAAGCAATCACGTGCGGGCGACCCACAGGCTGGTTTTTCTGCACGACCCCCAAGCCAGACCTATTTATTAACCGTGTGCCTTTTTTGTCCCAGCTCTCTTTTCCCATCATCACACAGCTTCTCTCTGCAAGAGTGCTGCTGCGCTTTATTTACCGTGTCGTTGCCGCCCTCGGGTCATCCGGATGACTCTTGCAAGATGGCATGTTCGTCAAATGCGGGTTGAGTACACCATCGTAGCCTTGCGGTGTCGTCCCATTCTCTCGGCATCCTCTTGCACACACTGGTACAATCATGCAAACTCGTGACATGCACAACGACGAGCCTGTCCCTCGTCTGTTTTTCTTTTACACCCACAGAATGCCTACACCTCGCGCTTCCAATGCGCAAGCGTGTCAACTTTACATATTCGTTCGAATGTGGGAGAACAAACCTCTGGTCTAGACAACCAGTCCGCTCCACCCTGTTGCCATTGAAGTCTAGTGTGGCACCAGGACTAGAATCGGGCAAACATATCTTGTTTATTTGTTGATTGTATACATTGTCGTATGATAATTATCTGTTTGCTGCCTGTCCATGCTGTGGTTCAATGTCATCCAATCCAAGTTGCACGGTGCACTTCGAAATCGCTCGCTCGAAATATGTGCTCATATCTTGCCGCCGAAAATGCGGTTCTCGTCCAGAAAGGACAACAAAAACTTGGACACCAGTCTCCCTGTGTAAAGGTAGGCTGTGTCTATGCTCGCAGGATCATCGCCCCTGTTGAGCAGCAGCTCATCATCTGCCAGGAACTGCATATCTTGCCCTGTACATAGCATTAGCTTACGATCACGCTGGGCGCCAGCGTTCCAAGACATGACGACTTACAATCCTCGCCTTGATACAGATACTGCAGCTGAGCCACAAACTCCATCGCCGGCCTGTCGAGCTCACTCTGCGCCGCAAAGCTATCGTCAAACAGCGGGTTAAAGGGCTTCGTATTTGGATCCCTCGAGTGCGTCTGATAAATGTGGTGAAACTGGTACGCGAACTGCTTAAACGGCATATTCTCCACCTCTTTGCAGATATCCAGCGCAAACGACCGCTTGAACGACGGCGCGTCATTGTTCTTCTTGTTGACCGCGTTTTGCGAAATCACAAAATTGTCCGTCGTCGTCTCTACGGCCTCCATGTACAGGCAGAGTACCAGAAACGCCGCCAGGCTCGGCGCCCACTCCCTGCGGTACTTGGGCTTCAGCGCCTTGGTGAAGAGCTCGAAAAGCTGCTGCATCTCGCGCATGCAAATCTCGTCGGCCAGCGACTTGATCTGCCGTGCGAGCACGCGCGGCGTCACCCACGGGCTGTTATGCGGTACCAGCCCGGACGGTTGCAGAGCGCGCACAGTGTCGCTGGTGAGACACAGGTGTCTGGTCATGACATAGTGCATGGCGTAAATGGAAAGGGCCTTCTTCACCATGGCGCAGTTCGTCTGTTGCGCATAACTTTGCGCAATGGCGAGAATTTTGGCCGGCAACCTGGTCGATCGCAGCGAGTCTGTGACCTGCTCTGCAAAGACGGGCTCCTCCGTCAGCTGCCGCGCATACACCTTGACCTTTTTGCGCACTTCGTCTCTTTGGCCGCCGCTGCAAGTCTTCTCGAGCCCAATTGGCGCAGAGCCGTTCGAGTCCAAGTGAACTCCATTATTCCCAGAGTTGAGGTGCCAGTGTTGTAAGACATCGCATGTCTTGGCCGTAAAGAACTTTGCCTCAATGTCAAGCGTCGTAACAAATCGTGCGCCGGAAAATAGCTTCACAGAGCACGACTGCGACTCGCCGCCTATGCGAAATTCGTCCACGTTGTCCCGCAAGAAATTGCTCATTTCCTCTTTTTTCAAGTGAGCGCTGAGAAATTCTGGAAACAAAATCGTCAAGAAATCCTGAAACTGCCAGCAGACCACCTGCGGCACCTGCACCATGAGCTTCTTACAGTGCTTGCACGGCCGCTCTGTGTCGCACTTGACCTTGCGACTGCGACAGCAGAAACAAGCACCGCGTCGGCGCACCTGTAGGGCATCTTCCTTGGTAGCGTTGGCGAGGGGCCCCTTACGACCGCGCTGCGTCGTCCGCATCGCCTCGAAGCATTCGTACGGGTTAGGGCGCCCGGCGCTCGCTGTGATGGAGTTTGGTGTGACGATGTGAAATTTGCCCACCAATTCCGTCTTGCTCTTTCCGACTCTCCCAGTATTCACTCTCCGGATGGCAATCGGTGACGTTTTGCCGCTTCCCTCCGACTTGACCGACGCCGTCGAGCGCGGGCTGGAGGGTCCGACGCTGCGCTGGCTTGGCGACGACATGTACTTGGCCATGCTCATCGACGGTCCTTCACCTGGCGACGCGGCGCCTGCCCCGTGAGGATCCCACTGCACCAGTGCACCCTCGATCTGAAATTGTTGGAAGCCTTCCAGCTCCAGAGTCGGTGTCGGCGCAAGTTGCTGTTGCTCTTGTTGCGCATGGCTTGCCGCCGGGGCAGTAGCCATCTGGAACTCGGGCGTGCTGGCCGGGAGGGCCAGCGCCTCTGGCCGCCACTCCGATAGGGAGTCCTGCGCAAAGAGGTACTCCTGGGGCGTCATAAACATGCCGTCTGCCATGAGCTCGCCCGTTGTTCCCATGACTAACTCGCCCGATTCCATCGCGCCACTCATCGGAAGTGTCGTGGCCGGCGGGAGAAACACCTGGTCGCCATCCCCCAGTAGCGGCGGCACGGGCGACATCGAGGGCTGCGAGGGCGACGTCGTCGCATTGTGGCCAACAATGGCGAATCCATTCAGGCTGCCGCTCGCCGGGCTTGGCAGAAATCCAACAGACTCGGGCGCAGAGCCGCCGCTGGAATAGTCAATGTACTGCCATGATTCGTCCGTGTCGCCGTTGGACTCAAAGTCATAGGGTGACGGATGCGAAGAGCTGTTGTGAGATGAAACGGACGCCATTCCTCAAGTTTCCCCTGGCTGGCGCAGATGGAAAGGAAGGGAATCTCGAAGCGCCTAGCTGCGAGGCCTCGTCTAAGCCCTGATTGTTCCCGTGATGCTCGCTTCCGGAGAGTTAGAATTATGTGAACCAGCGACAGTTATTTGTGGTAAAGCGTTTCGATCGGATCGGTATGCTCTAGTGTCGCGGCTTCAGTTGGAAACTATTGCAACACAACGTCGTCGCAGCCACGTGCAGTTTGCGCTACAAGGCCAAAAGTATCCTTTAAATCGATGATGAAAAGGCGAGAAGCCATCGAAAAGGACGGCTCTGCAGACGACATTATGTCCCCGGCAGCGCCTTAGAAATGTACTCGGTCAGAGTAATCATGCAAGTGACAGTGGACGCTAACCAGAAAGGAATACCGAATGCCACAGGCTGCCCACTAACAAGCCGTTGCATGCCCACATGCACCCATGCCACTGGCGTCCTCCGCCAAAGAGAGACCGAGTCCTCCAGCAGCTGAGACGGTTCCTCCAGGGGTCCTGTCTGCTGCTGGTCGTGGGGTTCGCCTTTGGCCGCAGGTGGCTTGCGTCTGGATATTAGCCTGGGCCTATTCATTGGCTCCATGTGTGTTAGCCTGCAGTCTCACGCATCACTGCTAGGTTGATTTGGCTTGTAGTTAACCTTGATTGATATAGGTTCGCAAGGCTATCTCAAGATAACGGGGAGAAGCACGGGTACCGCTCAACTCTACTATGAAAAAAAAAAATAATAAGAACGCCATAAACAACTCGCGGGAAATCATGTAGGCTTGATGCCCGGTTCACCTCCCTCCCATTCCCAAGACACGGTACAACGTTGCCATCTAATGCTCGTGTCAGGTATTTCTGTTATATTTTGCTCTGTGATGCATTCGTTGTAGTCATCATGGCCGTTCAAATAAGCGCTGGTCGTAAAAAAGAAGCCCTCAGTAGCAAGAAGTGCGACGGGTGAAGATGTGGAAAGGAATCGCAAAAAAGACTTAAGGTGGGGGAGATGGCGACGGTCGCGGAAGAGGAACTGCCCGTGCAGTGTGGCTCTCCAATGCCCACAACCATCTCATTCCGCTCGGAGAAAGAAAAAGGCAAGAAACCGCGCTGGGCAGTGACTTAACAGACGTGAAAGTCACGCAGACAGCCGATGAATTCTCCCTTGTGCCTTATGGTTGGTTACGCCGGCTTACCTCTTTTCGTGAGACCGGCGCTGATAAAACGTATGTCCTGATAGTAGTGTGCCCTTACATTTCTAAGGCATGATGATAATAAACGTGAATTTTGGCCGCAACAGGTTTCCCAGCGGCCGTTGTGGTCCACCTTGCCGCACTTAGGATCGAAATCTCGACGAAGTGCGATCCTGAATCTGTTTCTCGGTAGAGATATAGAGGCGATCGAGATAGTCCATTGCCGAGGCGTCTCGTAGTATCTTGGCAACCTGGATGCCGGCCGAGATGAGCTGCAAGATGTTCCTGTCATCCTTGAGCGGTCGGCTTTGGTGCTTGGAGGCGTGTCGCATCTCCAAAGAGTTTTCTAGAATGGTCACGAATTGCTTGATCTGGCCGTTGTACAAGACGCGGGCAGGAATCCTTCGCTTGGTTGCGAGTCTCTTGAGCAGATACACCCACTCCGTCCATTCGCGATCTTGGGGCCGCTCTACCGGTCGCATATTCTGCGACAGAGGAATAGGAAACTGGTACTTGGCCACAAAGTCGTAGGCGCATTGGGACAGGCGATCGTTGACCTGACCCAACACCATGTCTTGTTCCTGCACATGCAAGTTTGTCGGGAGATGGGGCAATTCGCGCTCTTGCATAGCAATGACCTCTGGGGGGGGACGTTGAAGAAATTGGTGCGGTCCGTCGAACTCATCCCGGTTTGAGGGACGCCTTTGTGGTCGGGTCCTTGGGTTTGGGTTGGCATTCGCATTATTGGGCTTGGATCGTCGTCCGGTATAGGCAGAATCGGCTCCATTTTCCAGGGAGTATTCGGACAGGTTCGGTGATGCCAAGATATCATCCACAGATTCTGTGGGGGACTGTCTCTCTTGCGCCTCCCATGAAGCTTTGGAGCTCTGGTATGATCCGTAAGCGGGCAATTGGTTCGTGTTCAACGCGCTCTGTGGTGGTGGCATGAAGCCAGGTAGGCCCATGGAAGGCGTTTCCGTGCGCGGCGCATAAGTGTTGCTACCGCCAAAGTTGTTGGTACTTTAAACCCGAAGATAATTGTTACCATCGGCTGCGCGCAATTTGCATATCCAAGTGGCAATGCCAAACAACAGTGTAGAAATCTTACCTTGAAGCAGAGTACATCTCATCGCGAGGCCAGTCGTGAGCAGTCGATTTTGGCAATTGGCTTCGAAAGCAAGTGTCAGCCGGAAAGAAAATAACACGCGAAAAAGAGAAAAGAAGAAAAGAAAAAAAAAAGGAGGCCGCGCATGTGGGTTTTGATCGTGGCTTTTCAGAATTCCTACCTCCGTCTTGGGTTCCACGGTCCAGATTCGGAACCCGGGCCAGAATACATCATGGCTGGGCGAGCCATCTGCCCAGGATCCATAGTACAGAGCAATGTCCGTCAATAGCGACCAGGAGAGAGAGCAGCGCGGGAGAAAGAAACAAGAACAAAGAAAAGGTGTTCTTCGTGGTAGAGGTGGTCAGGATCCGGGCGGCCAAGTCAAGAAATGGTAAAATTCACAGAGTCTGGGAAGACTTGGAGATGATGCAAACGGCCAAAAGTCCGCGGGGAGCGCCCGCCACGTCGGGCATTGACCACGAGAATAATGTGGGAGGAGAATACCGGTATCCAGTCAGCTGGGAGAGCAGAGACAACTCTTCAAAGGCTGGGAAACGCTTGCCAGACGATGTCGACAAGTTATAATTTGAGGGTGCCGGATGGCGGTGTGGTACTCTTGGGCAGGTGACCGACAACAGCCAGCTTAGGCCGACTTATACAACTCGTCGAGCGAGCGGTAACGACCGCACTATCTTTTTAGTGCCAGTCGGCTAGTGGCCCAATGGGCCAGTATTAAAGAAAATCAAGGCGCTGGTTTGATGCAACACTGGGCACAAGAAAATTGGAAGCAGCGGCAGGGTTGCGTCTGAGAGTCAGCAGGCAGCGAAAATGCTATGTGCCCTTTTCCCCCTTATACGATGTAAGTTGCATTGAAGATTCAGAAATTCGTCGACGAGCTTTTGCAGGATTTGTTTTACATGCCTGGCGAGACAGGATGGTGGATCAAAGCGGGCGATGTAACTTGTTTAAAACTGCCATTTGGCAGACGACACGTCGCTGGGTGGTGGCACGACTCAGGGCTAGCAATTTTGGCCAAATCACAGTTGTGACAGGCAGGGCAGCCCTGCTCCTTGTGGGGGGGCCCCCCCCCCCCCCCCAGGATAGAGGAGAAAGGGAGAGATGTTTTGAGCACTGATGAGCGAGGGGTCCAAGGCCCTGCGGAGATTTGCAAGTGGGACACGGCGCAGGGGATAATGCACCAGCAATGTCGAGGCAATCTCAAGCGCCAGTAATACAATGCACCATTCCCTTGGATCAGACCAAGAGTCGCTGGTGGGACTCTGGCCTCGACGGTCCACTGCTCATGAGCGTCGTCGTGGGGGCTATGAGCTGGTCTCATTCTCCAGGCTGTTGATACGAGCCCTGCGTACATTCCGAGGTTGGCTTTGCTGGCTTTGCTGGCTTTGCTGGCAAAGCCTGGCACGCGCCTTCATTTGAGTGTGGGATGCGTGGCACGCCGCGCAAGCCAAAGACAGCAGCCCTTTGCCAGCCGGTGCGGCGTGAGAAGCCGGTTAGAAATGAGGCCATTGATGACTGAGCCCAGCAAGGCAAAAGAGCGTGACCATTTGTTTTTTTTTTTCTTTGCAGCTTGGTGGCGTGGGGAGGCCTGAAGCGCGTGGGGAGGGCGTCGAGCATAGCACGAAAGGCGGTGTACCAATCGACACATGACGATGTGCCGAGAATGAGGGGCAGCTTTTTGCTTGGTTTGCTTGCTACGTTTGCCACGGCTTGCTTGGGCAGCAAGGGGCAAATGTCTTGAGAGGACCAGTGAGGGCCTCGCAGTCCCACCAAGAGCCGAGAGATGACAAGCTAGCGAGCAACCAAAGCGGATTAAAATGAGTAATTACGTAGCAAGAGGCGACGATTCGGAAGCTCTCTGTCATAGTCGGCGCCGATCCGGGTTTGGTTAAATGACGGCGTGTGTCTGTGTGCATTATCTGGCGGCGTGCATGCCGTCGTGGCAGTACGATGCCAACTCCCACGGGAGAAATGGTTCGGAGGATCTGGCTACGCGACTGCCCAGGAGCCAATCTGACCTGGTCTGGAGCAATCTCGGGTTTTGCAACGGTCCGCAAGCTGCAGTGTGACGTGACGTCTGAGGGCAATTGAGGTTGAGAATGTCATGTAATCATGGTTCGAGGAGGCGAGGCGCTCTTCTCCTGCAGGCGGCAGGTCTCGGATTTCGGCACTCAGGGAGAGAGCTCTGAGCTGTTATCCGAATATTTGCCAATTTGGGTAATACAGCGTGTCAATAATGATTTCAATATAAATAGCGCATCGCGAGAATGGGTAGGTGGGTGTTGGCCGATGGATGTTTGTTGCAGAACAGCACTCACTATGCGTGCAAGGCCAGTTTTGTATTGAAGATTCGAAACAACACCTGATATCCTCAGCGAAACGAGAAAGGGTGATGTGGCAGTGTCAGGCAATTATTATGCTTACGCTGGCATAGATTGCGATTGCGATTGCGCATCGTCGATTGTTGAGATGGGTTGATATGAAAGAGTTGCAGCGTTTACCGTGATGCAGGCGGGCATGTACCGATCGGTCGGTAGTTACTAAATTTTAGGTAGGCGGAAGCCAAAAGGCACTTGGGTGGGCCAGAGCAGACAGGCTTTGTTTGCGAGCAACGGGTACAGAGAGATTGGACGGCATGTTGCCAGCTGCAAGTGTCAGCTGCAAGTTGTTTCCCAATCGTCAAGTGTCCATTTGCTCTTCCGGCCTCGGGGGATAATGAATGAGTCTGGTAATTTACGACCATTACAAACTAGCCTACCCGGGAGAGGCCGTCAATCGCAGACACGCAAGTGCGGACAAAAGCGCAGACAAACAGCAACGATACCTCAAACAACGAGTCCATCGAGTCCTTCAAGCCCACCAACAGAGCTCAACATCACAGCGTACCCCGTAGCCACATCACCAGTCGGTCTTGTCCCTCCTTCTCAATGTTCGCAGGCTTCTACTCATCTAGTACCAACGGGCCACAGCGCGCCTGTCATCCAGCATGTCAACGCACTCTGAAGCGAAAGGCTCTACCTATGCCACTAGCTACCAGCTGTTGAAAACGCTGTACAATACTATACTTTGCAACCGCCGTTCTCGCATTCTCCCAATGAAACAGACTGTGCCAAAGAGACGCCAGCATGACGTGGAAAATGATTTCAAACGGACAACTACCATCACACGCCCTCGTTGTATATTTGTGACAAATGTGTCAACATCGAGGAGGCAACAACAGGATAAATTGCGAAGGCAGAGTTTGAACCAAGTTGCCAAGAGCCCAAGGCTGACCTCAAGAGTGGCTTACGACGGCCACAATCGTCCACACCACACCACATCCATACGGCTCACCCGAGGAAAAAGAAAAGGCCACGAGCGCCTCAACAAAGAATCCCAAAAAGTGAGGCTGCGGAAAAGACCAGTCCGGCTTCTGCCAATCTCGCACTCGGCACATCAACTGAGCCCAACTGTCACGACGCAGCCAAGCAGCGTGACAGCTGCGGCGCCGAGCCGCGCACCCTTGGACAGCTGCCGATGTGGCCGACAGACGGATGTGCAGCAGCATGTCGCCGACGATGCTGGCATTTCATGGTGTTGCGGTCATGCCACCCCTTTGTTCCCTCGTCTCGCCATTCTTCCACGTACCGCTGGCTGAATGATTGGCTGGTGGACCATCCAGCTAGCTAGTAGCTAGCGAGCGGCCCGCAGTCGACCGTCGCGGCCGCTCCCGAATGGACGGTGTGGTATGACGGCCTTTGCGGTCCACCACCTCGTGTGCTTGTGTGTGGCTACATGGCGCTGCAGCGATGAGTTGTCCTGCAGCAGAGACACTCTGGCCATCACGTCGTCACCATCTCTGACCACTCGTCTGCTGGCCTCTGCCGCTATCCTCTCCACTAAGCCAAGCCATGATACCCTGCTGAACCCATTTGCGTCCACCATCCCTGCATCACCAGCCTATCATAAGCTGCCAGCCAGCTCCCGACGCACGCTAGAACTTCATGCAGCCCCTGCCTGCACCCGGTCTGGCTCCTTCAACGCACCTTTATTGGAGAAAGCAATATGCGACTTGCCGTGTCGACAAAGCCCCGTCTGTTGCAATACAGTCATGACTCCTCTGAGAATGTATTAAAAAAGCGCATCCCCCCCGTTCTCCCTGCTGCCCAACTCTCTCTTTTCTTCCCCTCAGATTCCTGCCCAACCCAAGCATTTTTCACTTTCCCGCACCAAGTTTTGCCTACAAAACCTGCTTCTCATCTCATTCTTCATCACTCCACAATACTCTTCACTGCCAGCATTACCTTACCTGCAAAGGCTGTGCTCCAGTTGACTAGAGAGACTGCACTGTACATCGCGAGTGAAGGTCCGCAAAAACTTTGTGGAAGCTCGTGTAATCTTCTCTATCCTTGCCTTTGGATATAATGACAGTTGCTTTTGTGTCGCGCTCGGCAACCATGCCTCGCTATATCAAATCTGAGCTTGAAGAAACTCAATCGCTCGTCAGGTACTGTTTTTTTTTCTAAATCTCCGGGACCCGTTTTGCTTTTGCTTTTCACTTTCATTTCCTTTTCGGCTCGTACGCCATTGCGTACAAGTCTGTTGCACATTCATGGACCGTTTCATTATCCTCGCCTTAGGATACCATGGATGCTTTGAACCACACCGGACTTCTGCCACCTGGATAAAAACAAACTTTCTGGATCAGGCCTTGTCTGAACCGGGCAAGGGGTCTAAAAATCATGAAATCTCTCTTCTACAATGGCATCTGCCAGCGGTAAGTCTGATTGAACCAGTGATCTCATCACAGCACTGTGGCACTTCTCAAGGTTCTTGCATTCGCTTTCGTGGATAGCCTGGACAATTCAAAGGACCACATAAGTTTTCGCGGGATTTGGCCTTTCGCCGGGATTTCATCTGGACTTTTTTGCATTTTTTGCATTCTTCTGGACCTTTTATCAAACCATTGGATTGGACATGGACTCGGATTCGGACTCTTATTTTGGACCAGTTTTTCTTTGCATACGGACCGTTTTCATCCACACCTGGACAAGCCTGTGACTCTTTTGCTTTAGCATGGAGTCAAATCTGAATCCGTGACCACGGCTATGGACACGCAGTCTGATTACTTTTGAATATTACTGTATCAACTGCTCAAGGTAAAAGATCTCATCATGAGGTGCGCTTTGCTTTTCAAATCGTCGCCCTATCAACTCTTGCTATGGACCAGTCGGAGACGGATACGCTACCATTCAAATACACACCTAAGGAGCCACTTGGACCCCAACACCAATCTGCCGAGGACTGCGCAGTTTTTACGACAATTTCTTGTAGTGTTTGTTGCTCTTGTTACTGTCATGACCGACTGTGAACTTGACACCTCGTCTTATGTCCTGATTTGACGAGTCACGACAAGTGATTGGCATTGGAGCCCTGAAACTACGACTTGGCATTCTCGATTTTGCTTCTTGGAACCTTATCCCTGGAAATCGCTTTTTCCTTTGTCTGTTTCGTCTGTTTGTTTGCGTTGTTGCTTTCCCGCATCGAGTACGGCATTACTCATCCGCATGGTTTGTTTTAACCCCCTGATCCTCGAAGCACCGATTGATAAACTAATATTGCTTAGGCCCAAAGTTGGATCGCGCGGCTTGATCTCTCCTTTCAACTCATTTTAGACGCTGGATAGACAAACTAACCCAATGCAGCGACTATAGCTTCCCTATCACTTCCGCCTCTTCCACATCTGCCCTCTTTGCCTTTTCTCAAGGCGAGAACCCCACAGACCTGCTCACAAGCTCCGCTTGGTGTCTGTCGGGAGACGGCTCACAATATCTGACTGAGATCCACGATGGATCAGTAAGCCACACAGATATTGAGGAATCCATGTTTACTTCCGGACAAACCACACCCAAAGGAACAAGGATCGCGCACACCCACCAACCGGTGGAGACAACATGGAACACTGCCAGACCAATTCCCACCACCAAGAGCCAGGCCATGTCTCGGATGAGCTCAAGCACATCAGGCTGCTCGTCTGCCTCGAATGGATCACATTTGGTTCAGACCAACCCCGTTGTGGACGCAGTTCAAGCCTTCCACGATGACACAGTTCAAGTTATGGGTGCCATGCACAACTTGAACGGTTGTCAACTGTCAGACACTGTAGGCTCGCCCATCTGCTGGTCTGGATATGGGCTCGATATTGGGTTGAGCGGTGATTGCACTCTGTCTGTTGAAGACCTAAACTCGATGAACGTTACACCCTCCCAGGTTACCATTGGAATGAACGGACTGCCGGCAGCTTCCCCTACCAGCTCTTGGGATGTTTCGAGCTCCATTTCCCGCACTTCATCACCAAACACTATCGACGAGTCGTGGCGGACAGCCGCACTGGCAAACTCGCCTTTCATGTGTGAGCCCACGAGGTATGAGACGAATTGCCAAGGCACATATTTCGCAGACATCAATTCTCACAGTCTTGACAGCCCCGACAACAAGCCTCTCCACCTCATTTCCGATGTACAAGACACCATGGCGCCCTTTGGGAGTGACATGAACATCAGTGCCAACTACCAGCAGCGCAGCAGTGTTGAGTCGGAGTCCCCTCGTGAAGATCATCGCTACAAGAACGCCATGCGAGGCGCGGACGGCTTATTTCACTGCCCGTGGGAGGGCCAGACTGGCTGCAACCACAAACCAGAGAAGCTCAAATGCAACTACGAGTAAGATTTGCACGATCCGGCCAATTATTCAATGATACTGACTTGTTTGTAGCAAATATGTCGACTCACACCTGAAACCATACAAGTGCAAGGTCGCCAGCTGTGAGGATGCTCGCTTCTCCTCCACTGCCTGCCGCCTCCGCCACGAACGGGAGGCACATGGCCTACATGGCCACGGAAACAAGCCGTTCCTTTGCACCCATGAAGGCTGTGAGCGCGCTCAAGAAGGCAATGGTTTCCCACGACAGTGGAATCTCCGCGACCACATGAAGCGAGTTCACAACGACGTCGGCGACGTTCCCGCACCTGTCCCTGTCCCCTCTACAAATGCTGCCAAGGGCCGCAAGCGCAAGAACGAGACACAAGAGACTGCGGCTGTTGAGCGCAAGGCGCCGACTAAGCCGACCCAGCAGCAGAGCGCTCGCAAGAGCTCGACAAAGCCGCTTCTGGATGAGTGGCAAGAGCACTATCAGGCCCTGCAAGGCATTCTGCAAAATATGGTCGCCCCCGCTGATCAGAGAAACATCATGCAGCTTGGCGAGATGCAGAAGCGTTCTGCCGAGATGGCCAACATCACCTCACAGCTTGTGTCTGTGACCAAGCAGCCGCGGGATGGTGATTCAAAGAAGCTCTACAACTCTGGTGACTGAACGGAGCCGCGACTGGACCACTCGATTTGTGTGGACGTACCCTGCCCTACCTAACTCATTGCACAACCATCAGGACGCCGACCTGAAGCCAGACTACAGTGAGAAGTACCCCATCATCTCCTGGTCATGGTATGGTCAATTTTTTTTGGATGTTATCGCAGAGGCGTATGGATCTGTTTCGATCTTTTGCGCGCTTGTCTGCTTACTTCTGGAGGAATCCGAGGTCTCCTATGTGCACGGTTTGCTGAGAATGCCCAGTGTCTTTATCTCACGGCTTCCGAGGCTGGAAGTTGTGATGCCATTGGCTTTGCAGAATTTTTACACTCCCATGACCTGGGAGGTAATTCTGCAGAGCAAGAAAGAGATGGACTCGCGTAACGATTTTATGACGGGTTGTTCTTTCGACTTTAGTTTCTTTTGTGATGCGACTGCAGAGCCAGTCGGCGCCATACTTTCATGGCGGCGCGGTAACAGTGCTGGGATGTCATGAAGTGTGGTGCTATTCTTATTTCATATATGTACTTAATGACCACTGTATTTAACACCAAAAAGCAAAAAAAAACCTTACTGCTGAACATAGAGTGCATCGTGATTTCTAAGTGAGTTATGGGTCGTGGTAGAGTGAGGGAGAGGACGCCGTAGGGATTTTGAAAGTGTGGTGGCTGGACACTCGACTACTAGTACCTACCTAGGTACCAAATGTTCTTGCCGTGATGGCATGATACAGCGGGCTGCCAAAGGTTGTGGCGCCATGTGACATGTAAGTAGTCGGTCAAAGTCAGCGGGCAAAAGGCAAAAGGTGTAAATGACTCGGCCCCTCTATTCAAAAGCTCAACGCGCGACTTTTGGCTGCCCCTCCCCACCTGTTGATACGCTGGATTCGAGCTCTTATTACAAGTACCACCGCCGCCAGTTTTTCTTCTAATCATCACATCTGCAACTCTTTAGCCTCCTGTCCTCTAGCTAAAATCTGTTGACGACTTTTCAAAATATTTACCTCAAGACCAATCGCAACAATGGCTCGCAAGTTCTTCGTCGGCGGCAACTTCAAGATGTACGAGACCACTGAGCTGTGGAGGGGCTATTTGCTCGGTCAATGCTGACGTTTGCTGCAATGTAGGAACGGCTCCGTGTCGTCCATCAAGGAGATTGTCGCCAACTTGAACAAGGCCAAACTCGACCCTTCTGTCGGTACGTCGACTCTGCTATGCCCGACTGCGGTATCCATCCTCCGCCGTGCCTAACCACAGTTCACAGAGGTCGTCGTCTCCCCCAGCGCCATCCACCTGGTTCTCGTGCGCGACTCGCTCCGCCCCGAGGTTGGCGTCGCTGCTCAGAACGTCTACGACAAGCCCAACGGCGCCTTCACTGGTGAGCTGTCCGTCTCGCAGCTCCTCGACAGTAAGATCGACTGGGTTATCCTCGGCCACTCGGAGCGCCGCACCATCCTCAAGGAATCCGACGAGCTCGTCGCCTCCAAGACAAAGTACGCTACCGAGAACGGCGTCAGCGTTATCTGGTGCTGCGGCGAGTCGCTCGAGGAGCGTGAGGCCGGCAAGACCATCGGGGTCGTCAGCAAGCAGCTCGAGGCCCTCAAGGCCAAGGTAAGCGACTGGTCCAAGATTGTCATTGCCTACGAGCCCATCTGGGCCATTGGCACCGGCAAGGTCGCCACCACAGAGCAGGCCCAGGAGGTCCACAAGGCCATCCGCGAGTGGCTCAAGAAGAACGTCAGCGAAAAGGTCGCCGAGGAGACCCGCATCCTGTACGGCGGCAGCGTCAACGAGAAATGCTGCGCCGAGCTCGGCACACAGCCGGACATTGACGGCTTCCTCGTCGGCGGTGCTTCTCTCAAGCCTGCCTGTAAGTTTTCCTCGTACCTGTCGAACCGAACCGCATTGCTAACTGTTGGCTCAGTCGTCGATATCATCAACACTAGCAAGCTGTAAATTGGATACAGTCTCAATGAAAGACGTCAGCCACTAGATGCTAGAACACCACCTACATGCAAGACCCATGACCACATTAAATATAACATCCATGCCGATTCTTGACTAATTGGGAAGTGAAATGGAAATTCATTGCTTATGTGTAAATGAAGAGTCGTTCAACCCTATATAACCAGGGGATATCCCAATGCTTCCGTTGCGCACCTCTAAATCCACTGTCATGCGCAAAGTTGTCTCGATACAAGTACAATATACACGGCACGAAGCCTTTTGACCCTATAACGGGCAAATTCTCTTCATCATACAACCATACCCTTGCCGTGGTATGGCGACCAGATACCTCGGACGCTAGGCTTGGTGCTGAGAACGGCCTTTGTTGTGCGGCGGTTTCTGGCGCCACTGGCGTCGCGCAGTAGTTCGACCTTTTGCAGAATCTCGTAGGGCGTCAGGTTTCGTACGCAAATAGGTTTTGTGCGGCCGTTGATGTAGTGACCGATGATCACGGGATGTCGTCCTGGGCGCGGCGAAACGGCGAATTCGACCTGAGGGTTGGATGCGGCGACCTTGGGCAGCAATGATTTGATGAAGCCGCTGAAGTGATCATGTTAGAGATGAGGTTCCTTTTCTTCGCACTTGGGATAATGTGTGAGCCACGTACTTCATTCCTTTGGAGCTACCGGCCCAGTCGCAGTAGTGAAAGTCCATCTTCTTGCATTGGAGGATGAAGGCGCCAACGCCGTTCTGCATCCATTGTCAGCTACTTGATCGGTGCTGTTTCGACGAGGAATTTGTCAATGCTTACATGCGCCCTCGCAATCGACCTGATCCCCTTGACTGTCATAGTGGCTGAGCTGTGTGTGTCTGAATAGGCATGTGCAAAAGATTGTTGTCTTTCCGGCATAGGTTCGCGTGGACCGGTCGCACGAAAAATCGAGCCTTGGAGCTCACCCCCAAAAGGGCACCCAAAACGGACTAGCTCACGGCACAGCATCGGAAAAATTGTTCTGGCAGCGCTGTCATCTACTGGGAGCCCCTGCTAGGCGTCTAAAACTGGCAGGTCCAGCGCAAGCTAATTTCACCAGGCGCCCTCAGCCTTTTCCTATTCTCAGGCTGGGTAACAACTTTGCGACGACGCGTATCTGTTCGACTTTCATCGCCGAGCAGCATCGGTGGTCATTAGAGCCAAGCTTAGCATCTTGTTTGCTATTCTCTTCTCGATTGACGTGCTATTCTGCGAATTTAGTTTTTCCTGCTCGCGGCAGCCATGACAGACAAGCTCCCACCGAATTTGCTGGCGCTGTTTGCGCCGCGTCCGCCGCTGCGATGGGTTCAGCCGCCTGATCACGCTCCTGAGAAGCGTAAGACGCCACACGTTGACGGACTGGCAGCTTTTCTGCCCGATTTGAAAGCGTACAAGGAGAACGACACGAGCATCCCGACCGAGAGCTGGCTCGAAGCACGCGATCGCAAGAAGCTTGAGAAGAAGGCCGCCGTGGAGGACCTGTCTGCCAATGCGCCCAAGTATTGTATGCAACGATGGACCCATGAGACTTTTGCGATGGAGGTACTGACTCGTTTTTCTTTATAGACAAACCCAATGAGGATCCTCTGATTCGCGGCGATGCGTTCAAGACTCTCATTGTCGCGCGCCTCAGCTACGATGCTGACGAGCGTGACCTGGAGCGCGAATTCGGTCGCTTCGGTCCCATTGAGCGTGTACGATCCCCCCACGGTTGCTGCCGCGGATATCACCGATTGGAATACTGACGTGTTTTCATAGACTCGCATTGTTGTCGATACACACGCCGCCGAAAAGGGAAATAAGAAGAAGAAGCCACATCGAGGCTATGCATTTGTCGTCTTTGAACGCGAAAAAGACATGAGAGGTAATTTTCCCCTTGTTTGAATTCCTTGTAGGACCATTTTATCCGCGCTTTCTGGAGTTGTGGCCCTCAGGCTTGCCCTCTCTACTTGGCGTTCACAACGAGACTATCATGGCCCTCAAGCTTGCCTGTCTCTGCGACCTTTCTTCTTTCCTCCCTCTGTCGAACACTCTTGACCAAGTTTTACATGCCGCTGGTAAGCATTGCTAACAACTGCGCTCTGATGCGCGATCCTGAATAGCGGCTCTGGATGCATGTGATGGTATCCGTATCAAAGATCGACGTATCAAGGTAGATGTTGAGCGTGGCCGAACAGTTAAAGGCTGGAAGCCAAGACGACTGGGTGGTGGCCTTGGAGGCCGAGGATATACGAAAGCTCTTCCAGCTCGCCCTGGCGGCCCGGGCGGCTTTGGCGGTGGTTTCCGTGGGGGTAGAGGATTTGATGGTGGCCGTGGTCGTGGCGGCTTCCGTGGCGGCTTTGGTGGTCGCGGTGGAGGCTTCCGAGGTGGTGATCGCGAATTTGGTGGCCCCCCACGCGCTGACCGTGGCGATCGGAATGGATTCCCTCCCAGAGATGCGCCATCCGGCCCCGGCGGCTTCGACAGGCGCAATGGTGACCGCGACCGCGGATTCGATCGCGGCGGCGGCCGGTTTGATGATAGGCGCGGTGACCGGGATCGCGATCCCCGTGACCGCAATCGTGACCATATTGACCGAGGCGACAGACCACCTCGTGATGGTGGTCGATACGGTGATCGCGACGGTGGTCGCCGCACTGGAAGCAACAACGAACCAATTGGTCGACGCGAAGGTGGGCGCGACGGTGGACGCGAGGGTGGGTATCGTGAACGGGACAGAGATTTCGATCGCCCCCGGGATGATGACAACCGAAAGCGAGGATACGACGGCGGAGGCTACGAGGATCCCAGGAAACTTCGCAGATACTAAACCGCCTCAGATTCTCTACAAACTACCACGATGCGGTATTTCGCACAACACATTTGTCCTCGTTGGTAGGCGAAGCGTCGTCCACTTCCTGTTCGCTGCAGCTTGGTGGTAACATGGGAAGGTAATTGTTCTGTTCTGTTTTGTCTTTTATATCATTTTCTACTATGCATTCAAAACTTTGGCGTCAACAAGGGGAAGTATGAAACAAAAGTACGGTTTGAGCAATAAATTGAAAACGTATCAATGGCGAGACATTTGCATTTGATGGTTCTTAAGGTAAGGCATAGAGGTAAGCAGACTCTGGCCTGAAATGTATCTTTATATATCTCATGATGCTTTTCCACCTTGGAGTTGCTCGAATACGAAGAGCTGAGTGATGGCTATACTTTGCTTGGGGGCAGCTAAATAGGCACTGTAAAACAGGGTATAAGAATAACATATTGTCACATGTACACTTTGAACAGGCATGTTGTATTCGGAAGTTGGTATATTCAAATCTCTCCTTTTGACTTTGAAAAAGGAAAAGAAGTCTGATCTCCGTCATGTATATCAACACGATGCCCGTAACGCAAAAGAAAGACCCAAGCCAACGCCATTACAAACAATTTTGATCCCACATTTATGTCATGCCAGCGGTGATGTTGTTTTGATCATCTCGCAAGATTTTTGGTTTCCTAAATGCCCATTCCAACCATTCTCTGTCAATTTAGTCCTGATCCATGGCAGAGGACTCAACCTCGGTGACTTGGCCCGATTCCGCGCTCCAGTAACTATTACATTGCAAGTTAATCATCCGCACCCCATGTATGCAAGGAAAAGGGACCAGTAGAGAATGGGGTATTAATAACGTACGCCAAAACCTTGACCTTGAACTCGCTCAAGCAGACGTCGAACATTTTGAGCAGCCTCGTCTGGCGGGAGTCGAGGACGTCGCCCTCCTTGCAGACGACGTAGGCCTCGCCCTCGCCGTCCTCGCTGCCGAGTACCACGCGGCCCTTGATCATGCGCGTGGGGACGCCGAGGCGGCGCAGCTCGGGCTCGAGCGTGTGCTCGAGCGGCACGTCGTGCTCGGCGGGGACCTCGCCGGCGGTGGCGTAGACGACGCCGGGCGGGATGGAGAAGGCGCGCGGGGCGACGACGCCGGCGCGCGCAAAGTCGACGAGCGCGAGGTTGTCAAAGTAGCCGAGGACGGTGTCGGGCGCGCGGTCGGTCAGCACGAGGCCGACGTTGCCGGTGAGGAGCCGCGCGCAGGCGTCGATGCCCGGCGCGACGGCCTCTTCGGGCGTCTGGCCCAGCGCCTTGGCCATGAGCTTGGTCTTGCCAAAGAAGAGTCTGGTTGTTGCGTTCCCCAACGGTTAGCATTCGAAAGAAGAGAGCGGACTTTTCTTGTCCCGTGTTTTCCCCTGCTTATCCGGCCCTCGAGATATTGCGCTGGCGCCGGGTACCTCGACAGTGGCGGGGAATGGGGATCCGAGGGAGGAGGGGGGGGGGGACAGGAGCTTACCTGCTGTCGGACATCTCGCGGCGGACATTTTTCAAGTAGTTGTTGCGCATGTTGTCGACGCTAAACACGAAGCAGTGCTGGTATTGGGGGACGGCGTCGCGAATGTTCTGAAAGAGCTTGTCCTTTTGCTCGCGGCCCTTTTTGTTGACCTGGGTCAGGTTGAAAGTTCTGGAGCGCTTCGACTTGGGCATTGTGGTGATTTATAATTTCTTCTTTTCTCGTATCGATCCGGCAAATAATTCGAATACAGGCAAAGAAAATCCCTCTTCTTTGACACGGTAGTTGTGAATGGCGGTGTTGATCTCGAAATGCGAGAAAAAGTGATGGGCAGAATCCAGCTGATAAGATAGCGCAGGAAAAAAAAAATTCTGGGTGGTGATTTTTTTCTTGTCCACACAAAAATTGGCGCTGGGATTGGTCGCTGTGCTGCAAGGTCCGACCCCGCTACTTGGACGGGGAGAGGTTCCTGAAGACAGAGCTCTATCGCAGTATAGGGCCAACGAAAGTGACTTCTCTTTTGAGATTTATCAATCGGAAGATGTGCAAGAAATTCATGGTTTTTTTCTTTGCCGAATACTAAGTTGTCTACAATGTGCGCCGGGAGTGACACGCCCGTGCAGCACCATGGCCAGCTTCGGATGGCAGCCTACCTTCTGAAAGGAGATTAGAATAAGCTGGTCACATAAGTTGAACTTGCAAGCCTGCTTTCCTGTTCTTGCAAAATATGCAAGTCCAAAACTTGAGATTTGAAGCCGTTTTCTATCATTTGACGGAAGGCCTAAAAAAGAGAGCCCAAAACCAAGCTGCTCTAGTCACATCAATATCGTGCCGCGAAAGAGATATAAGAACGACAAAAGCCTTTCTTCGAAGCCAGATAGAAGCAGATGGATTGACTCTGCGTAATGTGCGTTCATGAAGCTTGCGGGCATCAGTGGCAGCTGGCCTTGTCCAGGCAGGAGGAGCTGGTACCCCGAAAACCCAGATACGTCTCTTGTCGGCTCGACTGTGTGTCGAACGCGACGGTTAATGGGCCCGGGTACCTCGCTGAGTCTTTTTGAGAACTTGCCCTGTGAAATTGTCACTGAGCGAACTCTGCTGCATTTGGCATCTACATGAACGCCATGTACGACGCTGGGGGAAAAGCACCGACATTGCTTGGCGTACTGCAGCTCTGTACTCGCTGTTTTGCCAGAACACCTTGGACATTGGTCATGGACAAATGGGGTAATCAAAGGCGGCCGTACCTTGCAGGTGAGTTGTTCCGTCAATCACTTTTAAACTAGCTTCGATCTAAATAAGCCCGGGCATGACGGCTGTGTAGGAACTAAAAGGGGCCGCAAGGTGGCCATGCAGGTCCATTGCGGTGCTTTCGCGGCGAGATGCTGCCTTTGACTACGCAAGTAATTGGTCAATGATGGTATGAGTGCTAACAAGACCATAGTACATGCCGGACCGGCCCGTAGAGGCCAAAGACAATAAGAAGCCCTCCCCCGCGACCTCAACCAGGCTCTCTCGTCTGACCGGCACGAGTCACTCCAGCAGCTTGTCGAGAGCGGCTTGCGCGAATCGTCATGAATGTTACCGCGCTTCTGGCCTGTACGGCCCCTACGTTTGCCTCCTGGGCCACAGCTCTTCCCTCTGGAGAGTTTGCTCTGGAGGAGAGACGATCTGCCTCGTCCTGGTTTTTGCCGAACCTTGATCACACCTCGGCTCCCGTCAGAGGCTATGTTCCCAACTTACCCACCTACGATTATCCCGTCTACAAGTCTGTCAAGTCTGGCGACTCTCAGGGTCTCATCAACGCCATAACTTCTGACGGCCCTAGCGGCAACCGCAACAACTGCTGGCTCGCAGGCCAGCCTCGTGTCATTTACCTCGCTCCAGGTAGGCACTTTTCCTTTCCAATTTGCCACATGTAAGCCTTGCTAACCGCGTCAAAGGCACCTACACTCTTTCCTCTACTCTTTACATCTACACTGACACTGTCATCATCGGTGACGCCTCTAACCCGCCCGTCATCAACGCTTCCTCTGGATTCAACGGTGACCATCTTATTGTTGGCGGCCAAGGTGATGGCTCCGACCACCCTTGCGGTGGCTTCGGCGGAGAGACTCACTTTTCCACCATGTTCAAAAACGTTATTCTCGACACCACCTCCAACGCCGGCAAGACCGGCTTCACTGCTCTTAGCTGGGCCGTTGCTCAGAACTGCGCCCTGGTCAACGTCAAGATCAGCATGCCTCAGGGTGCTCACACGGGTATGGTCATGGGCCCGGGCTCGACCATCTCTGTATCTGATGTTCACTTCACCTACGGTAATGTCGGCCTGCACTGGACCGGCCACCAGCAGGGACAGCTGAAGGGCATGAGCTTTGACAAATGCACCACTGGTATCCTGATCGATGGCGGCAACACCATCAGCATCCTTGCTCCTTCTTGCAACACTGTAGGTAACTGCATCGTGCTTAACTCAGGCAATCCCTGGGTAGCTGTTATCGACGGCCAAAACAGCAATTCTGGGGATTTCTTCACCAGCAAAGTTCAGTACCCCAACTTTATGTTGGAGAACATCTCCAACAACAATGGCCAAATCAACCTCGTTACTGTTGGTGGTAATGCCAAGGTCGGCGGCAAGAACAGCCTTGGCACCTATATCTACGGAAACACTCGTGGTGCCAATCCCATCTATCAGACTAACCCTACGGAAAAGGCCCCCAACAGGCCTGCTGCGCTGGCACCCAGTGGCAGGTATCCCTCCCTCAGCGCTCCTCAATATGCCGACAAGAACATCTCCGATGTCATCAACCTCAAGGATGTCAACCAGAATGGTGGTTTCAACCTGCATGGTGATGGTAATGTTGACGATACCCAGGCTCTGCAGGGTGCTCTTAACACTGCTGCTAGCAAGGGCAAAATTGCTTACCTTCCTTTTGGTGTTTACAAGGTCACCTCCACCATCACTATCCCCCCTGGCACAGATCTGACGGCGAGGCTTGGTCCACGATATCCGGCTCCGGAAACGCATTTGCATCTGCATCGAACCCTACTCCCGTTGTGCAGATTGGTAGCACCCCTGGTCAGAAGGGCACTGCCCGTGTGCAGGACATTCGCTTCACTGTGCACGAGGCGCTTTCCGGGGCTATCCTCCTCCGCATCAACATGGCTGGCAACAGCCCTGGTGACGTTGCCGTGTTCAACTCCCTCAACACCATCGGCGGTACTCGCGACACCGATATCGACTGCAGTGATGAGAGTAACTGTAAGGCTGCCTATCTCGGTGTTCACCTGGCTGCTGGCTCGTCTGCCTACATTGACAACTTCTGGTCATGGGTTGCCGACCACTCTGTTGATGACAGCGGAAAGGGTATCCGTGCTGCCGTCAAGGGCGGCGTCCTTGTTGAGTCTACCGTGGGAACGTGGCTCGCCGGCTTCGGCTCCGAGCATTACTGGCTCTACCAGGCGTCTTACCACAACGCTGCCAATGTTTTCGTTGGCATGTTCCAGAGTGAGACAAACTACAACCAAGCCACTCACGGCGCACCCCTCAACCCCCAGCCATTTTCTACCACCAGCTCGGACCCGGACTTTTCCTGGTGTGGCGGTGGCGACAGCACATGTCGCATGAGTCTTGGCCAGTTCTACAGCGGTAGCAACAAGGCCGTCTACCACTACGCCGCAGGCAGCTGGAACTTCAAGTCCCTGACTGGTGTTGACCAAGGCATCATGAACGTTATTCGCGACATCGTAAGCGATGCCCATCTTCATGGATTCACTACTGGTCCCAACGTGAAAAAAATAATGCGCCAGCCCAATGGTAATCAGTTTGGCAACGGAGGCAACGACGGCTATGGCGGTTCTTGGGAGACCCTGGTCGCCGATATTGCTAGCCAGTCCTGAGCATCCAAGTCTGCACACATCGATACTACACGTACATAATCTTCTTTGCGTTTGAGATTCACTCTTTCTGTATATACTTTGGAAGTTGGTCTAATTCTGCATAACGAAAAAAAAATATACCTTTGTCAAGGAAAGAGACTGGGCAAAGCCGCAGGAAGCGATAAAAGAGTCTTGCTGCTAAACCACATAAGAGATTACAGTATGGAAATACAAATCAGAAGAATTACACAAATGTATGGTATAGTGGCATGACACTACAGGCCTGTCATTGAAAACCATCAGGGTTCTAGCGCGCCAAAGATAAAAATCTACCCACGTTTATTTCTTCCCTAGAAAAGTCAACGCGCCGAGAACGTAACCGTCGAGTCCCGTCTGCAAAGTGGGCATGATGGCGGGCGCAAACAAGGGTGAATGATTTGCTGGTATATCCTTGGAAATGGTGCCTTGGGCTTCAATCTTATCCCACCTTGACTCTTCGATGCTGCCGTACATGAAGAAGCAGTACGGCTTGTTCACCGCAGTAGCCAGAATCGAAAAGTCTTCGCTGCCACCGAGGCGCGGTAAGTTTCTATTATACCGGCCCTTTTCCTCACCAAAGTGTACCGAAAATGTGTCCTCGATTTTCTTGGTCGTTTCAATGTCGTTGATTGTCAAGGGGAAGGATCTCGTCATTTTGAAGTCGGGCTCCTTGGTAGATTCGGCGCAGGCACACTCGGAAGCCACGACAGCCTTGATGCGACGCATCATGCGCTCTCTTGTCTCGACGGTTGCGGAGCGTGTATCTATGCCCAGGACGGCAGAGTCGGCAATGACATTTTCTGCGTCGCCGGCGTGGAGAGTCGCCACGGTCACGACGCTAGAGTCAGCAGGGTCAGTTTCGCGACTGACAAGCGTCTGCAGCTTCATGATTGTGCTGGCAGCAATGACAATGGGATCAATTGACGTGTGCGGCATGCTGGCGTGGGAGCCGCGCCCGTGGATTGTCACTTCCATGCTGTCTGCGCTTGTGGCGACGATGCCACGACCGGTGCCAATGGTGCCGGCGCGGAAGGGCATGACGTGCGCTCCGAGGACAACGTCCGGGATGGGAACGCCGTGGCGGGTGTAGAGGCCATCATCGACCATGGCCTGCGCGCCGGTTCCGCGCTCCTCGGCAGGCTGGAAGACGAGCACGAGAGTGCCCGCCCACGTCGCACGCGCGGAGAACAGAGCTGCGGCAGCACCGAGGAGACAGGTGATGTGCATGTCGTGGCCGCACGCATGCATCACGGGTTTCTCAACACCGGTGGCGGCGTGAATCATGCGCTTTTTGCTGGCGTAGGGAAGGCCGGTACGCTCCTCAACGGGGAGGGCGTCAATGTCAGCGCGGAGGAGAACGGTAGGTCCTTTGCCGTTGGGGAGCACGGCAGCGAGCCCATGCCCGCCGATACTTGTTTTTATGGCAAGGTCCTCTGGCGCAACGGCTCTGAGCTTTTCGGCGATCAAGGCCGCGGTTTCGAACTCTTGGTCAGACAGCTCTGGGTTCTGGTGAAGATGCTTGTAGAGCTCTTGCAGCGGGCCGAGGTCTGGCCTATATTGGGCTACGACTCGTGACAGCACGGATGCCATGGTTCAATTTCGCTGGTGAAAAGGCTTTGCTGTCTGCCCAATCCTTGGTTCTGGATTGCAATGAGGGAGAAGAATCGCCTACAAATGATGAGCTCATAGCTTTAATACTACAACGATCCCCCACGTTTCAAGGTGGGGGTTAGGAACGGGAGTAGCGTGCGCCCTATGAGGAACACTAGGTATAGGTACCGCGTGGAGATGGAGAGAGGGGAGGAATGCATAGGCAGCAATCGAGTTGATAGAGATGGTTAAATCTTTAGTCTGAGATGAGCCTGATTTACAATGCCTGTGCAGATTAATGGCTGAGGGTAATGGTAGTTGGCAGTGGAGGAGTAGAGGCGTGGTTGATACAAGCGAGGGTCCGACAAGCAAGGTGAATAATGCTGATGATTCTTTGTCAATTGCTCTGAAAGACAATCTTGTCTATTTTTATCGGATGACTAGATTTTTTTTCAATGATAGAGGAGTAGCTGTGCGGTGTGGCGAGTCTGACGAGAGTAGTGTATTGTGTTACAACGGGACGCATTTCCAATCCTGAATATTTATTATTCATATTACATCGCATCTCGTATCAAGTAGTCTCTTGTGATACATTTACATGCAAAATATTGATTGCCTGTCCATAATTGCTCCAGTTAGTGTCATCATGTTGGCTTCCGTTGTGCGCAATCGCCCAGGTGCAACGCCTGTGCCCAGAAAAGGAAAAGCGGCAACGCACGGGCCAGGCCTTGCAGCGATGACACCAACTGCCTTTTTTTGCCCAAAAACCCTCTCTCTGCCCGCCTCTGCCTCCCAAAAACCCTTCTCGACGACACACTCAACCAAACGAAACTTTGTTTCCATCCCTCTCCTCGTCGCACCATCCTCCAGACGAATCTCGCCTAGATTCTCTTCTCTTACTTTGAGTTTTTATTACACATTTTCCCTCCCAATCTCTCTTTCTCTCCACACGCAACCTCCCCTTTGCTTGTATCAAGCCGGCTGGTTTTTTCTCTCTGTTTGTCATCCCCGACGAAAGCAACCACCTTCTCCTTTCTTTCGACATTGCGTCCAGATTCCATCTAGGCTCGACCCTCGATCGACTCGCACCCAACCCTTCTCCATCTCTGCACATACATTCGCCGACTTTACTCTGCGCATTTAACCTTTGTGCCGATATCGCCCACCTCCCACCCCTAGACGCCGCCTAGTCACCTCACATCACACGCACATACATCATCATGGCTACCAACGGCAGCTTCGCTCAGCAGGACCAGCACAAGGCCGCTACTGAACAGTTTCCTGCTTCCAACGACAACAGCAATCTGGCCAAGGATGAGGTCGGCTGGTACTTTGTCGAGCAGTACTACACAACTCTGAGCAAGTCTCCTGAGAAGCTTCACGTGAGTCAACCCAATAGCGCTGCCCAGCCCGCACTGAGCTAACCAACAGCACGCAGCTCTTCTACAGTAAGCGCTCCCAGCTGGTTTGTGGCCAGGAGGCCGAAGTCGCCAACGTCTCCGTCGGCCGTCAGGTATGTGGCTCCTCTTGCTTTTCGATATAGCCTGCACGAGAGCAATCAGACTAATCCTGCTTCGCGCCCACAGGCTATCCAAGAGCGCCTCAAGTCTCTCGATTTCCAGGACTGCAAGGTTCGCGTCTCCAACGTCGATTCTCAGGCCTCCGACGATAGCATTGTCATCCAGGTCATTGGTGAGACCTCCAACAAGGGAGCTGAACCCAAAAAGTTTGTTCAAACTTTTGTCCTCGCCAAGCAGCCCTCCGGATATTTTGTTCTCAACGACATGCTGCGATACATTCTTGAGGAGGATGAGACGGAGGTTGACGAGGCTGAGAAAGAGCCTGCCGCTCCCGCTCCCGAGGCTCCCGAAACTGCTCCCGAAACTGCTCCCGAGACCGCTCCCGAACCTGTTGTCGAGGCTGCCCCCGTTGAGAAGAAGCTCATTTCCGAGGTTGCCGAAAAGGCCACCGCCAACGGCAAGCACACCGAGCCCGAGCCCAAGGTCGAGTCTTCAGCTGCCCCTGCTGTCGAGCCCGTTATTGAAGAGCTCGCCAAGGTAGAGATTCAGGAGGAGGAGAAGCCCAAGGAGCCTGCCCCAACCCCCGCCAAGATCGAGACTCCAGCTCCCGAGCCTGCTGGCCCTCCCAAGCCTATGACTTGGGCCAGCCGTGCTGCAGCCGCTGCCGGACCCCGCCCTGTTGTTCCCCTGCCCAAGACAGCGACTCCTCCCGCCACCAACCAGAACCGTGCCCCTGCTCCCGCCCCTGCGCCTGCTCCCGCCCCTACTCCTGCCGCCACCACCTCTGCCGCTCCCGCCACCACCGCTACTCCCGCTGCCGTTGAGGCGGCTCCCAAGGAAACTTCGGGCTGGCAGACTGCGGGCGTCGACTCTAAGCGTCAGAACCGACCCCAGCCTAGTTCTACCGGCGGAGCTGAGAAAGAGGGCACTATGGGCTATGTCAGATACGTGACTGACAAGGTTCTTGATGCTGACCTTCGTGCTGCGCTTGCTGCTCACGGCGAGCTGAGCTACTTTGACATTAACCGCCAGAAGGTATGTAAAGACTCGAAAGCACCATTGTTTCCCACCCAAGTCGCTAACCGTTTCAGAACTGTGCATTCGTCGAGTTTAAGACGCTCGAGGGGTACCAAGCTGCTGTCTTCAGCAACCCTCACACTGTGAATGGCGAGAATATTGTCGTTGAGCCTCGTCGCCACAAGACTGCTGGCCACAACGGTAGTGCCAGCTTCGGTGCCGGTCGCGGTAATGGCGCTCCCCGTGGCCGTGGTGGTTTCGAGGGCAACCGCAACGGTGGCCAGGGTAATGCCCGTGGCAACTTTGGCCAGGGCCGTGGACGTGGTGGCGCTGCTCGCGGTCGTGGTGCTGCCCAGGCTGCCACCCACGCCTAAATGGGTATCAAGATGCTCATTTTTACCAAAATTCGCATATCGTCAAGGTCAATAACGCTGCATTGATGCTATGCCAAAGCATCTGTGGCGACCTTGCGATGATGTTACCGCCTCAACTGGGGTTGTAATGAGAGGTGCGGGCATCGAATTTTACAGTGTGGCATGCATCTACGCCGGATGTATGGACGTACCGGAGTCCGGATGGGAGCGAATCGATTATTGATTAGGACAGGGAAGCGCCGCTTCTTCCAGCTAGGCAGCATCTGTCTGTCTGGCGGTTGCGCGTGCCACCTGGGGATGATTTTGGCTTGTTTTGTTTTTTTACTTCACTGCATTGCGGGCGACAAAAAAGCTGCATCTATACCATGAACGGACAATGTATGAAGCCGAAGATGAATGCTCTGAACCGGGTAATGTGTTTTCTACAGAAGAAGTGCGAGTATACGGTGCGTGCGCGGGTACAACAAGATGGAGCAGTTGTCAAGATCGGCACTGATAATTCAAGCGGTGTATCACAATTGGGAGATGGGGGAACCGGAAAATAGAGAAAGAAGAGTCAAAGGAGGCTGTACAATACAATAACGAACACGACTGCTGGGGACCGGGCTGTATATGAGTCGAATGACAGAAGCTATGACAAGCCAAGTTCCGAATGTGCATCCCTGTGAGGTGATTCATGATGGAAGGTTTAGTTTTGTCTCGGCGGGCCATATTGTGAGCAGCAATTGCGTCTCGAAGCACCTCGTATTCTCAAGCTCGATGCAATGCTGTGCAGCTTGTTTGCTCGCTATTGCCGCTACTGCCGCTCCTGGAGCATCTCAGGTCTTTTGATTCAAATCATCCTCGCTTGGCGGTTACCGCGGCTTGGCTCGTTCGAGGCTGTGTCTCGCTTTCACGGAACAAGGCGAGGTTTCTCGAATTTGAGAAACAACTGCTGGCGGGCTCGAGTCGCCGCTCAAGACGTCGTTAGACGTTTCTACGAGAAAGCAAGAGGACGACGGTGTCGCAAAACTTCGGCGCGAGTCAGCTACCACCTGCTCACTGATGTCACGCCGCATATCGACTTTATCTGGGCCTCGAGATATCCGCAAAAGAAATTGGTCCGAAAGTTGAGTTGATTAGCCTGGCCAGCAACCCCGTCGACAGACAGTGTGTGGGCGAGGCGGCAATGCACTTCCCATGATGCGACAGTCTTCCGTAATAAAGATGAACCGCGACATTTGCTGTATCATGTGAAAGATTTGTGTATCTATCCCTATGGTGAGTTCGAGTTAAGACGACTGAATGCAATTACTTGAGGTTGATCCTGGCCGGCCGTCACCAATGGTTTCGTGTACATGTCTATACAACATGCGAGTCGCCCCTCGTAGCCTTCTCCAGATGCATTGCTCAAATACATGAGCAAGTAGTGAGACAGCTTCACGCTTGGACTCTCTTGACAATAGCGCAAAGTGAGACATGCAGATCGCCCTGGACGCCTCGTCTAGCCAGACGGTGGGCGCGAGTTGTTCGCTTACGGGTCGGCGTGCCGCTCACGCCGCTGTCAAAGGACCACCAATAACTGAGCATGTGAGACATGCAGATTTCACCAAGGCCATTGTGCTCACTGAGCTTGCCAGCTTGCTTCCCCAGAGCTACCCACATACGTCAACTAGTGGCTGTACGTTATTGAAGAGAAATCGGAGGATATGAAGAAACTACAAGAACTGAGAGAAACAAGAAAGTGAACAGGAGTTGAAGAAAAAAGAAAGCTCAGGAATAATGAAAGCAAGGACAATTCCAAGTCTTTTTTTAAAAAAAAAAAATAAACACAACAGACTTACTTTACGTGGGTGTGTGCTACATGATGTTCAAACTGGCGTAGCCTTGCATACAAGGCAGGCAAGGAAAAGCCATGGAGATGAGCCTGCTCGGTGTACTGTGCGGCGCCGAAATGACCGAGATGGCGGAGTCGGGCAACTTGATCAGCGAAGAAAGAGAATCTGTGAGTGTATGCGTGTGTGTGCCATGACAATTACTGGCCCAGAGAGGCAAACGAACGGAGCATGTCAACTGACTCAGTGATGCATGCGCTGACTGGGCGATCAGCGCTGGGACTCGTTCATTTGCGTTGAGACCTTGCTTGTTCTTTTCTGGCTTTGATGCTCTTTACGTTGGGCGCCCAAGCACATTGTTCCTGCTCTATGGCCGGGCGTCTGAGACGTTGCTGTCTTACAACGTGCGTAGCCATGTCTTTTGGCAGCGCATCATCAATCTAGCAGTCCCTCGAAGCACAAGGTCAGCGAGCGTCGTGAGAACAAAAGTTCCTTGTCGTAGGACTCAACAGGTTGCAAGCAGATCAACTCGTTTTTGCGCAATTTCGGCATTGTAGCAAACACCAAATTCTCCTCGTAGCTTTCGCCATGGCCATGCAATTTTCCAATACGTACACAGCAACGATCTTGCCCGCTGCCAACCGAGGTTTCTATTTTGATTACTGTTACGGCGGCTGAAGCTCCGAGCAAGAACGCAAGAACCGGATGCGAAAGCTTATGTATTTGATGATGGCCTGACGACCGGGGCGGAGACGGTGCGCGCTCTAAGTTATTCAAACCAGCGCCCGTGAACCGTGAACTGTTGCACTGGAGAGGGGCAGGGATGATCGCCGCTTGGAGTAGCACACCACCACATAACTAGTTGCGCAGTTCCAACTAGGAACTTCGTAGTGTGCTTCGTGCACCACTGTAGTCACCTCTGTTTCAGTGATTCTACTGTGAGATGCCACTGAATCCCCATTTGGCAGTGTTTCTGTCGCTGTTTTTATTTGAGTATCGCAGACGTTCGCTGCAAGAAATCCGAGGGCCTGGGGGGGAACACGGTCGATACCAGAATGTCCGAATAAACGAGTGAGCAAATTGCTGCGGGCTCAGTTGTAAGCACAGAATGGTAATACGAACAGAGAGAGGCTTGCAAAAGTCCCTGAGAGAGGGCCAAAGGGCTTTGCGGGCGAGTGGAGGGCCGGAGGCACCCAGCTGGTGGCTTGGCGCATTACTGGAATCCTGCTCAAAGCAGTAATGCAAAGCCGATTGGAAATCGACTGCATGCCTATTCCATTCTACAGAGTACGAAGTACACGGCTCTAGAAAGCCACTTCACATCCTGCGCTGATCTCAAAGTAGCTCATGCGGACGTATAAAGTGCCACAGGCTTTCCGTCAAAGGCAGCCAAAGATGGCGGCGGAGAGAAGCGCTTCAGTTGCAAATGACGGGAACATGTGAGAGCGCAAAGGAGTTCGTGTCGGTCGATTATCCGAGTGGTTTCAGCGTTGTGAACTGTGGCTTTTTGTCTGCCTTCCATCGGTGATCCCAATAATCAGATATGAGAATCTGTTATAGGTTATAATCTACCATGTTAGCGACCAATGCCTGCATTGTATAAGCGACCAATGCCTGCCGGCTAAGGCAACTCGGGAACAAGCCAGCGCCCCCGCGACGCCACCAAGAGCAGACACAGGCTGGTGGTACATAGCCCTGTAGCCTTCAGACCAATTGGAGGGCGGCTGGCCATGCAGCATGCTGCGGAGTGAAGCACGGCCACTGCAGCTATCAAAGAGCCTCGTTAAGTCCAGGGTCGTGAGGCTCTTGGATTTGTGCATTTGGTTGGATGGAATGGTCTTTCGGGGGTTGTTGGGCGCCGTAAACAAGCCTTCGTTCCATGGGCAGCTTGCATGTGACTGGGAAGTCTGCTCAGGGATTTCGCATATGCATCTAATGCAATGGCCGAGGAGCGTGTGGACTGCTACACCCAAGTTGGCGCGTCATTAGATGCAGTTGCAATGTACTACCCCACAGAGTAGAGCGGATATCTTTTCTTGGCCGACAGCTATCAGATCAGTGATTTGTGGCCTTGGCGATGTCCGCTTAACTACCGCTGCCGAAGACGGTATATGTGGCGCCTGAAGATGATGTAGTCCTTGTAATAATTGAAGTCGAATGGGCGAGAATAAGAGCAGGGGACAGCTGCAATGAAAGCGCCATGTTAGCGTCCATAGCACAGGCATGCAGGAGCCTGATGACGGCGGAGAAGGCGCCGCCCTTTCGCCCCGTCTCTTGCAGAGGGCGCGGGACAGTGCGGCAGGCAAAAGTTGACAGCCATGACAATCATTGTAACCATGACACCACATCACTCAGAACATCACCTACCCCCGCGGGCCTAGCGCCACACCGATGGTGTAGCTTCGGGCATCGGACCTAAAGGTCATGGGTGCCCCGGGTCGTGGAGGAGTCGGGAGGGTTTGAGTGTGCTGAAAGGGCTGACTGGCTTGCTCGGCGGTTTGACGATGGGCGATTAAGGAAGGAGTTTATTTCTGCCGATGCGAGGGGAGGACGGGGGTCTCCGAGGGTGAGGCTTGATGATGGCGATGATGCTAGGGATAATAAAGGCAAGAGAAGATTGAATCGAGACGAGAGTCGGAGTAACTATCCGTGTCGTGGTGTTTGCTGTAGGTAGTACTGATAGTGCAGCTGGCGGCGGGCGTGACCAGTGCGAGAATTCGACTTGCGTTTGCTTTGGAAAATGTACCCGACAGACCGACAGGTGCTCGACTCAGGCACGCACCGAGTACATGAGACGAGGAGACGAGCGTGGGTTGGTGGGCTCTTACGCACGATTTCCGATGTGCAGCTTGAATGCCGCGATTAGCACATTAACAATGCCAAGGATATGGAATTAGTTCCAGACTCGATGAGATTTGTGCTACCAGCTATTGTCGTCTGTCAGTTTTGCGTCTGTCGATAGGGTACCTGCGCTGGGTAAACAAGCACAAGCACGCATAAGCATTAATTACTTGTATGAACCCGCCTCTGCGGGTGACCTCTGCTGCCTGCAGGCTGCATAGGCCAGTTAAGTAAGTAGGCGAGGTACCTTGGACAAAGGTTCCCCAAAAGGAAAAAGGTTCCTGCAAAAGTCCCCCTGCCTCTGACCCCGGTGTTACCACTCTGGGGTGGCCTCCGCTGTCCCAGCTTTTATTAGCGGGCTTCGGAACCTTTTTTCAGGTTTTTTTTTCTTCTGAGGCTTCGCGGCGCCGAAACGGCGCTGCGTCCACTAAATGATGCAGCAACCCCACTGGCGACTCACTGTCAAAGCAGCAAATGCCCTCAACGCCCTCTAGGTGCTGTGCAAATACGACCTCTACCTAGGTAGGTACCCTCGGTCGAGGTACCTTGATGCTTGGTTGCTAGTTCGGTACCTAACCAAAAGGTCCACCCATTTTCTCCATGTCTCCATTCATGCCTCCATTCATGATCCATGCCACTCAAACCCATCCAACCAGCCCTTTGACCATCTCGGCCGCTCGCCAACTCAGATCCAGGCATCCTTGGCAAGACAGGCCTGGCTTCTTCATCAACGGTTGGCCCCCAAAATCCCAAGCAGCTACTTCTGAAACCCCCGTCAACCGCTGCTCTGTGCCACCCTCTGCCCATGTACAGCTTTCTCCATCGCAAAACGCTCTCTCTCTTCAACGTCCAAACGCCAACGCCAACGCCAACGCCAACGCCAACGCCATCCTCATCCCTCATCTCGCCGTCAACGTTGGCAACTCTCAATATCCAAAAATAGCCCTGAGAAATACTTTTGAATCCGCCTTCTTTTTTCTCACTGGCTGACGTCGCTGCAACCCCGCCTCGCATCTGCCGGTCGACTCACACTGTCGCCTCAAAAGGTCCCTCTGCGGCTCCACCACCGTCTATCCTCAACCACTTCGGCTGCGACGCACAGCAGACTGAGCAGAGACACGACTTGGAAAAGTCCTGCTCAATTCCATCCCGATCAGTACGCCTCCCGCTCACGCCTCATCGCCATCATACCTGGTCTATAGCGACGCACGCCCTGGTCGACGTCGGCAGTCTTGCGACCGACCACTCTTTCTCATCTCCGTCTTCTGCACGCCTACCACGCTCCGGCCTTCCGCGCACACCCCTACCCGACTATTCTCTGCTGGCCAGTCTTCCGACCTTCTTGACTTGTCAATTCTCCGTCTCAACCGTCACCTGGGCCGGTCCCCACGTTTTCCGGTGCTTCCAAACCTAACCAGCTCTAGCCACACTAGCCTACAAGGTGCCCTTTTTCACTGCAACCCTTGCCCACAGCTCTTGGTTTGCTCATTATTTGCCTTTGATACGCCCCTCCCGCCTGCGATCGGAGCCTCTTCCAGATTCTATTTCTGCTTCTCCCCTTTCACTTTCACACCAACTCGTCCGGCCCTTGTTTTCACTCACTCACCTCCGTCAACCTCATCATGCTCCAGTGCGGGTCGCTATGAGCAGACTTGAGCCTGGCCACTTGATCATATCTTCGCAACTCTCAGCGTATCATCCTGTCTAGAGCTTCACGCCCAAACATACTCAACTAGACGTCTACCGCCTGGTGTCGCTGAATGACGTCTCGGGTGTTGCGGCCGTCTATCCGTCATCACCCAGACTAAGGCGTGCAATGCCTGATTCTATTACCATGGACGAGCCGCAGGAGCCTCCTGCTGAAGACAGTCATGCATCTCACCAAGGCTCACCGCCGCTGGGGCGCCGTTTGTCCATAGACGAAGACTTGTTTTACCACCGCATCATGTCGGCCCCGCCACGACGCTCTTCACTGCCGCCACCTTATCTGCCTAGCAAGTCTCCTTTGCAGGATGCTGCTGAGTCCGCGCAAGGAAATGTCATGGCCCAGTCAAGCTCTGCTGCTTGCAACGTCCCGGAGGAGTTGCCAGGCTACTCCAACTCCGTTTTTCTGGAAGGCATCTTCTCCAAGAAGCATGAGATTGAGAACACCACAAAAAGAGCCGAGGACCGCCGTTGGCACAACGCTTTTGTAGTGCTCCACGGAACCGCCCTTCACGTCTATCATGTAAAGAAGGACTGGGGCTGGGGAAAGACAAGAGACGGTCCAAGTATATGTCCTGACAACCCCCCCTGGGTAAAGAGGTCCAAGCTTGAAAAGACCTATAGCTTGTTACATGCAGATGCTGGTATTGCTGCCGATTATAGAAAGTGCGTTGCCCTCTTGAACATTTTGAACCAGCCCGCTAACATAACGTTGAGACGACGCTACGTCATCCGTATACGAGCAGAGACTGACCAGTTTCTTCTTTCATGCATCGAGCTTGGCACCTTTGTCAAATGGCTCGAAGCCTTGTTTGCCGCTATTGACATTGCTGCCCCTATCGACGAGCGCGAGTTCCCTCGCGACATGTCTATTCCACGAGTTCAACGTATCCGTTGGTTCCGCGGACAATCACCTGTGCGGATGCCAAGCCCTGCACGGACACAAGACTTCGAAGAGCCCCTGCAACCAACAACCTCTGCAGGGCGACGCAATTCATCTCCGCGACGCCTACGAAGCCCTACTCGTGACCAAGAGCCAGAGATCGTTTCACGAGATGCTACTGGTGGCTTTCCCAGACACGAAATCGAACACGAAGTCGAACCCGCCCAAAACGCCATTGACTCGGTCTCTGAAGAATCAGAAGATGAAGATGGTGGTGTCGTTAGCAGAGGGCATAGGCTGGTTCACCGACTGAGTACAACGTCCTACCACAACACGTCTATAGACCCATTCTCTGGCAAGTGGTTTCCAGAACACAAGTGGTCCGAGGCGCACGACATGCTCTACGCCAAGCTATGCTACAGCAACCTGCTGTTCCGGAGCCCGAGAAGATCCAACTACATTATCAGCAAGGGGAAGCAGTGGTTTGTCGATTGGGCCACCGGACGCATGGTGCGGGTGCTGCCACCAGCCTACGGCGAAGACGTCTGCGGGCCGTGGCAGGCTGTACACACAGAAAACCCGCGCATTTAACAAGTGCACATCTATTACGAACATTTACGACATGGGACTGTGTATACAAATGATTACAGGGTGGAGATTTTGCGCTTCGATACCCACCTGGAACAGCCCCTGCATGCAAAGAGCAGCAAGGGACCTGTACGCGATTATGGTTGCATTGGTTGAGGTTCGCAGACAAGGCGTTTTGACTTTCTTTTCTTTTGCCTTATTAGCCTGTGCGATATTTCGCAATGGCTTGCATGGATAGCCGGCGTAGTTTATAAGGGCTATCAAAAGGAGCGGCGCAGTTGGGTGCCTGTTTATAGAGTGCAGTAGTCACACTGTCTATTATGGCCAGAGTTGGAACACTACTCTTTCATGTATATAGCATCTCGGTTTCAACGGAAAACCCGCACAATACCGATTTCGCAACATGTTGCATTATTCACTCTTTGGTTTCTTTTAATTGCCATTAACTCATGACTCCTGATGGAGGGTGATGACGCACGCCTCGTCATTTTTCGTGCGGAGACAGATGACGAGGCAACAGCTCTATGAACTGCAGGGTTCGGGTATCTGAACCGTGAGCGAGCCAAGTGCCGACGACCAAAAGCACGCACACTACCAGGTCAATATAGCAAATTGAAACCAAGTAACTTCCCCCCCCCCCCCCCTGCCCTCCCTCGTCCTGCGCGCCACCAACAATATGCCGAACACATCGCAGAGATTGCTCCGTCTGCAAAACAAGCCCGTCTGGCCTGGTAGACACGGCTTCTGTTGCTGCTGCCCGTAACTGGTTAGGAAGCGGGTGGGCTTTGCCGTGATTCCTTTGCTCTGAACCCGCCTCCCCTCTCTCGCTAAACCTTTTCTGCGCTTTGCGGCTGAAAGGCGGATATAGGAGGACGGACGGACAGTCGGTCGGTCGTCGGTACTGTACATGTGTGTGTGCGTCCGCCTCGTTTCGACGTGTGGGTGTAGCTGAAGCTGCGAACCCACCACCGGCGAACATATCGTATTCCCCTTCCCTCCCCCCAAGCCCCGCCTCTCAACGCCACGCGCGTAGCTGGGAACCACTCGCTAGGCAGACGGTGAGGGAAACAACATGCTCAACGTGAAAAATGTCCGACAGCGGCCCAAATCGTGGCGTTTTTTTTTTCTTCCCTTGATGTCTTTTTGGCCCTCATATGTAGTCGGTGTAGTTGAACCCACGGTGACCGCACCGCGTGGCTTGAAACCAAAAAAAGAAGTCGCTGGCCCTACCGCTGTACCAGTTTTGCGCGCATTCGAGGGGTCGAGGGAAATCTCTCTGCCCATTGTACTGGGTGCCCTCTGTCTCCAAAGATGTCGTTTTTCGCCTTTCCCCTCTTTCCTGTTCAGACATGCTCCGCATCGAGCCGCGTCTCCTCGGCCAGCGCTGCAACCACCTCCCCGAGCGCCTCATTCGCGCCGCGCACGTCGGCCGCCGCGTCCTCGAGCCGCGCCAGCA
>JAPFRM010000676.1:0-25850 GCA_030778325.1 Beauveria medogensis | reverse complement strand
AGCTAATATTATAAATAGGCTTTAGTTATTAGGTATAGCTAAAGGTAGATAAGATATATATAATGAAGATATTTATACTAAGCTTAAAGCTTTACTAGAAACTATAAGGTATAGTAAAAATGCTGTAATAACGCGCTCCTTTAGCTAAATCAGACCTACCTAGACTAGTCCTACTATGGAAGATCAAAGGGAGAGCAAGAGAAGCGAGGGCACTAAGATCTAAGCAAAGACACGAGCTATCATCAAAGTAAAGAACCTGGAAATGTGATGATGCAAATAGAAGAAGCTATCTGAATGTGGCTCACGATGAGGAGGGGTATACTCGGCTGAGTCAGCCACTGGCGGCATGTCCTGTGGGCGTGCCGGCAGAGTATTGCGGTCTGTCGGTGTGATGAAAGACAGACAGTCGGTCTAACTGCAGGACGGCCCGTCAGACGGTCTGTCCGTTAGCCACAGCAGGCGCTATGTCTTAGATCTGTGTAAGTTGGATGATCTCACAACAATGGCCAGCTGACCTGAGCCCTTTCTAGCACAAAGATGTCTCTTAAATCCGGACCTTCACAACAACTCACCTACCCGAGTGCTACGCTGCGGTACTCCTATATCGCTAAACATATGTAGCCGGCTAATCTACACTCTGCAATAGTGTTCGTTATTACCAAACATAAGGAAAGCCGATATTAAGTCGAATCGTATTTCATTATAGGACATGGTATAATTTAGAGGAAAAGAAGTCATGATATAAAACAACTTTATTTAACAGCCGACGAGTAGAACTCATAGATTACGATGAGGTCTACTTTTAAATACAAGTATATACCCCGGGCAGCACCGTTACCACTGTTGCTTCCCAACGCCAAGAGGGTAGTAGCTGGCGAACACAATACTTATTCCCTTTATAGCGATATAGTCTAACACAATAACACGACTCACGGCACATACAGCTGCATTTCATAGACAGTCTAAGACAGTCTAACAAGGAGTCAAGCTATACAACGTAGGCCACAGCCCAAGCCCGAACGCGGAGCGGCATTAAACATACACCTACTGTCGAACCTGAAGTTCTTGACGTGGAAGGTCTGTCGTCGGGTTTAGGTATAAAATCTTTGCTAGATCCTCAATAAAACACATTTCTCTAGGTCAGCTACTCATTCCAACAGCCAAGTCTACGACAAATACACACTATAATATTTTACCTTTAATACCCTTACAACATGCATATTGCTCAGATTATTCCCTGTCTTAGCCTTTTCGGCATTGTGAATGCAGCAACTGCAGCACCGGCTGTAACTATGGTATGTTATTCTATCACACCGATGACTTGAAGCTTGAGCCGAATAAATCATTGAATCGACGCGCTTAGGCTATTCTGTACAGCAGGACCGGTTATGACGGCGCGAGTCAACCTTATTACCCCCCTGGCGGCAACTGTGTGGGTATTAACGCTGAGCTGTAAGTTGTATTCAGCTACCACAGAATAGGCAATTGACGATAATATAGATACGATACCGTTAAATCAATTGAGATTACGAGAGGAGTTCTCTGCGACTTGTACTAGTGAGTTCTTAGTTTACAAAGGTCGAATTGGTCTGAAAAGTAGCTTACACTGAAATAGCTATTCTTCCTGCGGTGGCGGTCGCTTAAGAATCACCTCTTCTACGACTTCTATTCCTGGAAGGACCGACTTCCGCTCTGTTCGATGCATTTTTACATAGGATAGAGAGGAATTATAGCGGGCCAGTAGCACCGCCCGCGGGGGAGGGGGGGTTGATGTTCTGGTGCAGGTTTTTGTCCTTTGATGGAAGGTTTTCCCTGTACTTTATTGTGAATACAGAACACATACCGAGATTGAATTAGCCCTATATATGATAGCGGGAAGAGTAATGTTATAGTGAAGTGCTAGATCCTCTAAAACGCCGAATTCTACACCTAGTTTACAGCCATAGTTTTTTTAAATGTATATGACTATAGTGATACTTTTATTTTACTTAGTCGAAGCTAGTCGAAAAATTACTTACTTTATTGAGACTGGATTGCTATTTTCCCCCTCCACGTGACCTTGCGATTCCTGAATTATTATTGTGGTTGGACGCGACAGGGACACGATTGAAGGAAGGGCTACTAGCCCTCCTTTGCCTCCTAGATAGCCAGTGTGTAATGGTATATAACCAAACTTAGTGTCTCTTTCACTAACTACTATCTCTAAAGGCTATGCGCATCGCAGCGGAACGCACTGTCGAAAGCAGTTTCGGCAAGCCTTTCCGTTTCCTGGTAGCGCAAGGCTTGTCTCCGCTCACCGACATGGTTCCCTTTTTTGGCTTGGAAAAATTGCCTCGTTTTGGGTAAGCGTGGCTGGGAGGACTATTTCTATTTATGATCTTCATTCATAGTAAAAGGCTAGAATTACATGCAAGATTCTGGAATTCTCTTCATAGTGGTTCAGCAAGGCATCAGCTATCAGCGGTAGCCTCGGGGAAAACATACAGCAAGGTGGAGTACTACTGAAAATGACTCCTAATGCTACGCGGTCGAATCTGCGGGTATTCCAGATGGTCTTTGACATTCACTAATAAGAATTTTCCCAAACCAACTGCCAGCAGCCGGTATATATAATTGAAGCCTTCGGTAAGGAGTCACCGTTTCATCTGGAGTTTGTGCGCTTAGCGGAGGCGCTCGTGGCAATCTAAAAGTGAATTTAAAATCGGCCTAGTCAGGCCCGCGAATGATTGAGCAAGGGCAGTTTGCGATTGAAGACAACGACACCAAGAGGGATATCGATCTTTTGGGTGACTGGGACATATGCTTTTACCCCGGCCAACGCGTGCCAATGAGCATGGTGGTGAACCGTGTCTGGGCCTCGCCGTCGTGCCCTAGCTGCGGCGCAACCAACGCAGCGCAGCCTAATGAAGCCGCTATTTGGTTCATCTTTCCAGAAAATATGATTGATTCGAAGTAGTGTGAAAACAAGCAACGAATTAACGAATCAACCACCATGAATGTGCTGTATGCGACGTGGCTTGTCTGATAAGAGAAGAGTCTGGAACTCTGCTGTCGCCGCCGCCGCTACCCTTGATGATCGGAGAAGGCCAGAGACTTTGCTCATTTCTCAGTAAGCCGGGAGAGACAACCATTGTCAACGAGAATTTTGACACGGCGATGAACACGACATGGGCGATGACGACGAGATACGTAATCAGATGGCTGCGGGTGCTTCGTCCAGCGTCCCTCTGCAAGGCTTATATCCCAGTGGAAAGGAAAATTCTGACCTAAGTAGGATTTATTTCTGAAGCTGCCATAATGTGAACCCAGGCATTTGGTACCCTACTAAGCGGTACGAGCGCGAGACCTGCTCAGACAGGGTTTGTTTGGTTATGGCCATTACTACTAAAGCTTTTTCGTCCAAACAGATGATTTGTTCTTAGCAGTGGAAGTCCAAATGAAAAGGTGTCATGGCAAATTCCATGTGCCAGCAGATAGAATCCAGCCGTTGCAGATGTGAATCCAAATGCACCAGCTACCTTGGTGATTTTGTCGCCTGATTCCAATCTACCGTTGGCCCTCATGAAGTAAGCAGTGCAATTCAGAACATAGCATATTTCAAGGGCAGCGTAGACCACGATATTTGGAACGTTCCTTTCGAAGATTAGCATAATGACTTGTGGTCGATATCGTATCATATTGAGACTTGCGTTGGTAGGGAAGCCAAGAAGAAAAAGAAATTCAACAGGCACCAAGCTTTTTTGTGTCCGTTAGCACAATCCCGACACCTTAGTGTTTGGAGGTCACTGACCGAGCTGATAACATGCAAATGCGCTATAATACTCGGCCGTTCTACCGCCGTAGGACTCTATGACACCGAGCGAAGGCATTAACAGCATCCCATACCCGCCATAGTAGAGTCCTAGTCCTGATATTTAGCACCAAATTCAGTAAATTCATCAATTTCCAGCTTACCAAAGGCAGAAAGCACTGTGTATGCAAAAGTGTTTCCTTTAACCATCTCCCATTGGGCAGATATGAGAAGTCCCACGCCTGCGAGAAAGCAGAGGTTGGAAATGAAAACGGTCTGGTTGGCGACCCCACCAACTCCCATCATAGAAAGCGAAAGAGTTATCAATGTGGTAGCAAAACCACCAAATCCCAGAGGACCCTAATGAAATATATTCAGTCAGTATATTAGTCCACGTATGGTATCCAGGAAGTTGCTTCAAGTACGTACTGGGTTAGCAAGATGGCTGTTTACCACTGAAAGTCGCATTTCTCAAATAACGTTAAATGATGTATTTTAGTGTCAAGGTTGCTCTACCGCAGAATTTGCTTGTTCGAAGGACCAGCTGCGATGGAACATGCACAATATAAATGAGGTAACATGACTCTACTGCCTATACTGATGACGTGCGTATTACGCCAAGAATTGCTAGAGTTTAGCACCGCCTAATCAATATCCTTTAGTCAAATGAGAAGTGTTCACAAATAGCCCCCGTAAGGTAGGGTATTGTAAAGCTTCTCAAACTCTTACACATAGTAATCGCAAACAGTGGGTCATCAGCTGTTCGCAAAGGTAACCCTTGATGAGGTTCTCCACATAGAGTAACTTCCTAATTAGGGTAATAGGCAATGTGCTTATCAACCATCTCCGTAAAACGAAGGAAAATAATTTTTTTTAGGTGTTGTTACTACCTGGCCCACCTAGGTCAACTCCCTAAACAGGTAAATAGAATATATTAATGTTAAGGCTAAGCTATAATATGAAATACTTGGCATGTGTTTAATTGCCTATGATAATTAGTGGCGACCGAAGGCGAGGACCAGCATTTTCCGCATCATATGCTGACCCAGTTTTCGAGAAACTTATATTTAACAACCCTTGCCGTCAACCTGTCTGCTGTGAGAACAGGACTATCAATAGTCAAAACAACGAATCACCTTTAGCACGGGTGATAGAATCGAATTCTACACACCTCTTCCTTCCAGAATCCTTCCAAGCATCATGTGCCAGAACGAGCTCGAAGCCAATGGCTGGACTAGCATGCCTGCAAATGCCGGTTCCGTTTTTGGCGACAAGCCGTTCCTCAACGAACCAGGACCCTTGTCTCTGAAGGATATAGAATTTCCATTTCTCGAACCTGCAGTTGCAAAGACTATGGAGTACGCGAGAAAGACTCTACACCCTGAAACCTTTAATCATTCGATGCGAGTTTACTTCTACGGTATATACTGTGACTACCTGATCTAAGCACCGCAAGATGAATACTTATTTCGTATCAGGGATGGCTATCTCCAAGGAGCAGTTCCCCGAACAATATTCGAAGCTCAATCCAGTGACTTGGGCTTTCACGTGCCTACTTCACGATCTTGGTACAGCAGAGGAGAATCTAACAGCAACGCGGATGTCCTTCGACATATACGGAGGAATCAAGGCTATCAATGTCTTAAAAGGCTATGGAGCCACAGTAGACCAGGCGGAGGCCGCTGCTGAGGCAATCATTCGACATGAGGATATGGGCGTGGACGGAACAATCACCTTTTTCGGCCAACTCATCCAGCTGGCCACGACGTACGACAATACAGGCTATCATCCGCACGTGAAAGACATTGGTAAACTTATCCACGAATCTACCTGCGCAACAATCAACGAAAGCTATCCGCGCATCAAGTGGTGCAAGTTCTTTGCTGGCATCATCCGCCAAGAAGAAACGATCAAACCTTGGTGCCATACGACTCATCTTGTCAACTTTGCTCAGGAGGTTGAGGACAATACACTTCTGAAGCAATGGGAGTAAAGATTTCGGTGGGAGAAATGACTCGATAGATGGGGTTGTTGACTGTCGGGCGCTTAGCATTTCGATATTTCTAGAAGAACGCGATTAGTGGAGTTAAGAATATTCTCGTAACGGATTCGATTTCTTAGGATGGAAAGGGCATATATGCTATTAAGAGCAGCACGTAATACAGCACCAATTCAGTCGTAACGAAATAGAAGACGTGGTATATTATATGCCCGCTCATACGGTGCCGAGATACATTTTTATCACTCATACTCACGCAAGTGACCTAGAAGGTGAAGGACAGCGTCGAATTATGGCAGTGTGATTGATGGTCATGAGCTACTTTTCATTTGGAAAAGGGTATGAGATCAACTAAACCCCTAGGGTCTGCACAGTAGCCCAGATACAAGAAGCCATTCATATAAGAAGCCAACCATGAGCTAGGCCTTCAAGGTCAGACATTATTTGCTTCCGATTACCCGGGTGCCTGGTTTTTTCCCAGCAGTTCCGCAGAATATTTGAAGCGTTGATCACGTTCAGACAATTTGTAGAGTCCCACAACAACCTCAAGAGTCTCAAAACTGCATCCTGCTGATTGTGTTTTTCACTGGCAAGTCCAGCTATGAAAGTCGGCCAGAGAAGGCACTTGAATAAGGCCGCTTCGGTTTGGAGCGTTTCCAATAGTGCCAGTAATTGTGAAAGAAGCTGCTCATTACCTCGCATGTCTATCCAGTGAGTGCGAAGGGCTTGACCTCCGTACAGCAACGTGGCGTATTTGTAAGCTTGCGATAGCATGTGGAGCTGGTTGGTTCTGGTTTCAAAAGAGGCCCCTGACTGCTGGGAGCTCGATGCCATTCAAAGCAGTCGAAACTCTCGGCCAACCTTAGCATGGTATTGATGTCTTGGATATGTCCAAGCATGGCAGAGTCATCCTGTGTTCTTGACTCTATAAGAAGAGCGCGCTGGTTTGACAAAGACCAAATGACTCTTAAAAGAAAGTCTGGGCATCCAAGAAAGCTCCTCATAATAGATTCCGCATTTTCACCTCGTTCGATATCGATATTGTATTGGGATGCCAATGTACAGCTTGAAATGCTAGCTCCAAGGGTCTCAATTCTATGATTGTCAGCAAGGGAATATCAAATATAAATAAGAGGGGCTCTTTTACAAAGAAAGCTGCTTGGTGATGAAATCTCTTATCCTCGGAGTCAGTACTCCGTGACCTTTTTTGACGTTGTCATCTGTATTGAACCTCGCTGTTGACTGATAGAGGGTCTTAGCACCTTGAACATGGCAACCCCAGCCGTTGGCACCAGACTCTATAAGGTCAAGAAATATAAGTAGCAAGATCGCTGCCAATTTTATGTCCTGCTTATAAAACACCTTATGAGATATCGATCTAGATAATAATTTAATGGCTTGCTCTTTGGAGAGCAGCGCATGTAAATTAGCTTTCACAAACCGAGGTGATATATCTCCATTAACCGTGTCAAAGGAAAGCCCGGTATTAGCATAGTGCCGCGCTGCAAGAGAGATGATGGATTTTAGCAAAGTGACATCCTCTAAACCATAAGGAAGTAAGCCCCGGAAAGGATTGCCATCGCTGTCATACAAGATGTACAGTTTGCAAATGCGTTTGTTGTCTATGTTCAAATTAGCATACCTAGAAAATATGCTAAGCCAATTCAATTCGAGAGTAAACTCACAGTAATCGATATAGAACCTCGATTGTGGATCCAAATTACTCATACGAGGATCTTGCAACGTAGGAGGAGGGCCCATTTGCACGACGCACCGTTCAACAGTATCGGGTAAGAATTGATTTCGCCCAGCCAATGTCAGAGTTGCTTCGCCGATGCCCGTAGCAATGCCGCCAAAAGTCTGCCCTCGCATCTTTCCGCGAATCGCAACTCCTTTCACCCATCTCAATGGTCTCTTATCGAGACAATCGTACCCTGATTTCTTACATTTCAGACAAGGAAAGCAGGATCGATCACATTGAATGGTACGTTTGCGACATGTCCAGCAAGGCTCGCGCATTAGATGGACGTCTGCAGTCATGGTGCTGAATGCGAAGGTACTGAATTCGAAGCTTGGGCATATACTCGGAGCAATTGATGATGGCGTGCGGCTTGAAAGTTGAAAGTTGAAGGTGTCACATGATTGGTATGGAGTCGCCTTGATGACTCACTCAGCACTTCTAGGCTCGATATCTAGGGCGATCTACCGACCCTACCAATCATCTAATGACTCTGCTAGCTGGCCCATTTTTTACCGTTCAGATTCCAGACTCATAACAAAGCTGCTCAAAGCAAGTAAAACTGGGAAAATATGTAACAGTGGCCAGGCTAAAGAATGCTTGAGTCAATGTATTAATTGGAAAAAATAGCTTTAATGCCACTGAAATTCCCGACGTTAGCTCTTTGGCCTTTTAACTGCTGATCGATTGCAGCAAAGCCATTACTAGCTTCCGTAATTCTTACGGCGATGCGGTGGCGCTACGCGCCGCCCAACTTTACGTAACTTTTAGCGAGTACACAAGACCATTGAATTTTTAGTGGTCGCCGCCTGGAAAGCTCGAAGTAACCTGGACTTTTTTGCCACCTGTCAGAAGGCTTAGGCCGGCGTGCCACCACATCCCACCGCTAGGACACGGATAAGGGACGTCAATTGATGGATACAAAGAATTACAGAAAGAACTACTGATCGTACTTCTGATCGTACTTGCAGTATTGTGACAGTTTTCTGGAAAAGCTGACGATCACTAGCGCACGTATTATTTGCCATCCGATAATAAGGCCATGTCTTGTGTCAAATAGTTTTCCATTACAGCTAAAGCACGACACCTAAAACCCCTTGGCAAAATATTTCCTAAGACATTGTCTGTTGCCTTTATCAGTTACGTCTACCCAGAGAACCGCAAAGTGCACCTAATAAAATACTAAGAACTCTAGATATATACTAGATGATATAGCCGGAATTTCTCGAATATTTTAGGACTTGTGATTGGGTAATTATCCAGCACCTTTGAGGTGTACGGAGACCACGAGGAACCATTCAAACCCTCTAGCTTCTTTTTGTTGCGACTGCTGAAGCCACTAGCAAGGTAACTCTTTACAAGTCATCAACCGTCTTATGCCACCACTCCGGAGAAGTGTACGTTTCCTGTGCGTCGTGCTCCGGGTTACCCTCGTTTGCATGGTCTACAATTACACCACCCTCGACGTGGGCGCGGTTGCTCGGCATCTCGACCCATCTCTCCACTGCCCACTCGCGAATCTTAGAGAAGTTGCGACACATGTGCACGTTGCGTAGCTCGGGCTCCAGGATCTTGGTGGAATGCCAGCGGTAGGTGACGGTACTTATATCGGATGCGCAGGTAAGAGACTGGCGGATCGACTCGATGCAGTGGTCGAGGTGAGACCAGGAGAGGAAGTCGACGGAGCTGTCGGCACGCACGATGGAGGAATTGTAGCGGCGGGGGTAGATGAACTTGCGGAGCATATTCTATGTGATATCACAAGAATGGACGTTGGCAGGGGCGGGTACAATGAGATGCCGTGTGTACGTACCAGGCAGTGAAGTTGGTGAAAGACATCGAGACCAATGACAAAGTCTTGCTCCATGCCCGGCCGAGCAATATGTTCAGTTAGGTTCAGCAGTCGTTTTGCCTGGTCAGAGCCAATGCGCAATGTGGTACCCTCTGGAATGACGAATCAGTTGGAGAAGGAGTTGAATTGCTGGGGTACGGAAGTGCTCACTGTCATACATGTTCTCCCACAGTCTATCTTTCTCGTCATTCGGCCATCCTTGATACTCAGTCAGGTCCTTCAGAAAACCAAGTGGGAACGTATGTGGTACGTCTTCGACGGCCTCGTAAGCGGGTGCTTTAAGAGACTTCCGTAAGTACTGTTCAACTGGCATATGAAAGCTTGGGGCTTACAGTAAGCGTAAAGATGTGACTTGGACGGCACCAGGGTGCACAGGTAGACGACAAGTGAGAGGAGAACGAGATTGAGTGCCCAAGAGAAGTATTTTCCTCCAATAAGCAAACGGCTGTGCTCTTTCTTAGTAGCATCAAGTCTCTGGCTATTGACGAGCAAAGGTGATGCACCTTCATCAGAGGTTTTGTCAGGGCAGAAGTCGTAGGTGTGCTTGGTATGCATTGCAAGTGGTAAGAACTGAGAGCTATGAAGAGGCGGTATAAGTTTAAAGAAAGAAATAAATAGAAAAGAACAGAGAAGAGTGATTAAATCATAATTATGGGGACGGGGAGGACGTCCTTCATCCTACAGACTCGATTGCCGACTCTACGGCTCGCGCCTTCAGTGGCGCCAGAATTTCCCCACCCACACTCCATCGAGAAACTCGACCACAACTTGAACATGCCATGTTAGTCATACTTTCTTTCTGTCTCTTATCCCTTTTTAACCTTACTCTTTCACCAATTTAGCCAATTCCTGTCTGCTTTATGGAAGGGGCAGAGAGCTATGTCGCCGCAGCCAAAGAGTCAATGGCTTTCCTACACACCGCTGGCAACTGAGCTTCCCAGTGAAGTTGATGAGGAAAGACCAAATAGTACACCGAAGTTCTTAAAAGCTCGGCTCATATCATGGGTGCGCGATTATCGTGGACATATCTTGCTGTCATTAGGTACTATTGCCCTGTCAACTGTGTCCTTTCACATCGGCAAGCTCTCAGCTTCCACCCGAAACTGTGCCCTTGCACTATCCACCTGGTGTAAGTATAAATCTACGTAAATTATCTAGCAAGAAAATCTCCCGTGACACATTTTTCGCAGCACCAGCTTTTGAAGCCGTCGAGACCTTTTGCAGGAGCTTCCCTCGGGAGTTTCACGCTCGCTCAATTTGGAGAGGCGAGCCATCAGACCAACTTGACGCTGCATGGAACGCCATCAGTGAGGAAAATCTAGTCACTATTCGTTTTCCGGAGAATCAACTTGTGGCCTTGAATAAATCGAGGTCAGTATATAACCTGTGGGGATATGACGACGGAACGGGCGATGCCAGGGTCACACTCGAAGTCTTTCACCAGCTTCATTGTTTAGTAAGGAACTGCCGGACTAACGCGTTTGTTTTTGTTTTCGAATTGCCTGCTAAGTTTAATATGATGAATTGCTGTCACAGAATCACTTACGAAAAAAGACTTGGCCGAGCCATTACCCATCCGCGCCTGGTAAAGAAGACCGAGAACATACAGGTACGAATAGAAAGAACGACACTGAAACAAGGATATAAACTGACATTGGTTAGACCATTGTGTTGAGATGTTAAGGGAATACTTAATGTGTCAAGTTGATGTTACACCAATGACATTCGAGGTGGTTGAGGGGAAAGGATTGCCTAACCCAGATTTTGGGACATTACACACCTGCAGGCGTTTTGACAAGGTTACTGAGTTTGTCCACAAAGTGGCGGAGTAATATTTACAGTATCATTTTAAAAGATGTTATTTGGATTATTCCCACTAGTATTTTCTTCATAAGATCCTGCTGAGAACTCACCTTGCCGCCTAAGTCATGCTCTGCGACAGCACAAAGTGTCTCACCCATCCGAACAACGCCATCTGCAACCAGCTATCTAGTCTTGATCCTACGCAGTCCACAAATGTGTATGTACTTGGCAAAGAGTCACGGTCACCATTTACCGACTACAACACAAAGGAGGAGTAGACTTTCGGTTTGGTTCGAACCCGGAATGGTGTGGTATGAATGTAAAATCCGCGCGCATTTCTGCATTGGGGTGGGGTAGCGAGGCGCCTTCTTGCATCCTTATTGAATTGAACAATTATTGTGGTATGAGGCGTGTGAAATGTGTTTTGAAAGGAATTTGATAGACTATCTCTTGCATTAAGGAGTGTACACAGAGAGGACGCCACGAAGCACCACGTAGGCTATGGGTGTGAAAACACGCCGTCGGCAAATGACTTGACTCGAGGAGTGGGTAGGCCAGAGGTTGAACACCAATTAACCTGCAAGGGCATATCTTCCCATGCTACCGACGAAGCTGTTAACTTTCATGTCCCGGGCTATCGAGCGTCCCCCCCCGCGGTCTATATATCACGCCAGATCGCATGATTCTCACTCACCGTCTTATCTTCTCTGCAATTACTGAAACCAATAGCTACTGTTCTGAAATAACCAAACTTTTCAAAACAAAGAAAGCGATATCAATATGAAGACTTTCATCACCTTTTGTCTTGGCCTTGCCGCCCTTGTCACGGCTGCGCCTACTGCGGTCGACACGCAAGGCGACGCGCACACTGACCTCGCCTTCAGCCCCGCTTTCTGGGCCATCATCGTCTTCGCTAAGTACGACGACGACGACTTAAAGAAGCGAGACAGTACTGCTTCCACCGCTGTGGTGTATACCCGCGACAAAGATGGGAAAGTTATCAAGCGTGACCTAGCCGATGCGGACGCCATCTTGGCCACCACCTACCTAGCCGTCGACGCTTCCGAGGATGTATGAAACACACAACAGCATAACATCTGATAATTTATTTCGGACGAGAAACTAAATAAGACCCTGGAATAGGCCACAGTCCTCTCCCGGGCTGATACGGACGCCATCTTAGCCAACACCTACCTAGCCGTCGCAGCTTCTGAGAAGGTAAGAGATCCACCAAGATAACAATACCTCGTATTTGTTTTAGATACTTTCGAAACACTAACAATACCGCAGTTGTAGAGTGTCACTGCTGTTTTTTCGCGGGTATATCTAATAATCCGTCAAATGAACGCGGGGCAACTCTACCCCAGCTTCGTCAAATGTAATGTTGTTTGCCGCTCAGTTTTCAGTTGCTCTGTCATAGGATAAGTATCGATCCAAGAGCAAGGATGTTTCTTTCTTGGTTCCAAGTCAGTAAACTATCATTCCGCGGGCAGGTAGCTGTGCCACTCATTTACTGGCCGAGCTACACCAAAATGTCAACATAAAAACAAAGCAATCTTTTTCTTTCTTTCTTAAACTCGTTTCTAAAGTATAGTGAGACTGTGGTAAACATAACAGAGTTAAAAAAAAAAGAAATCAACCCATGTAACCTTCAGCCCGTGCATTTTCTACCAAGCAAGCGACGAAGAGAGGTCACAATATTGCCAGCCCTGCATAGCCTGGACCACTACCTTTTAATTTGCCTTGTGGCTCCCGCTGACTTTCATATTAACCCAACTAATGTTAGTCTACCCATGCATGTAGTAATGTGGGCTTGTCGAGGCAGCTCCGTGCCATGTAGCTGCGGTAAGATTCTCGGGTCACCATGAGTAGCCGATAGATATGACGCAAGAACAGGCAAGCCGACATCATGCTAATCATGTCAGTAACTAAGCGTGGCAACTTGTTAGCTCTCGCGGTTTGTACATGCATGATCTGGCCCCAACTCCTGAGAGGCTTGGTGTGAGGGGCAAGGCTGAAGAATCCCGCATAGGCCTTCAAAAACTACAAACTTATACCGCAGATGGGATTTAGGTCTATATCTGCGCACCGCCTCACCAGGACAGACATTTCCAATTACTATTCTCGTCACCATCACTTGAATATATAATTGTTTTTGCGTTCCCATTTTCCACAACGGACAGCGACAATGTCGGACAAAGCAGTTAACATGAGCCCCAGCCGCTCCAAGAATCTGATTTATCGACACATTGACAGGAACGACGCAGTAACAAGAGAGTTCCTTTATGAGCATATCGTATCCGACCCTGAAATGCCCCCCAAAATTGGCGATGGTCTGCCTCGACCCCCCACCGAAGCTGGCGTCGACGACCTCTTCGCCCTATTCAACAACTGCCTCCTGGCCGTCCTCATCTGCCTGGCAGGCCCTGAATTTGAGCAAGCGGCCGTCCCGAAAGAAACGCCCCTGGAGAAGCATGGAGAAGGAGGGGGAGTGGTTGGGGCGGGTCCCGTGCCGGCGCATCATGAACAGCAGCGTATCCAGATAATCGGTTACATCGCTATCATGACCCCGCTCAAGGCAGCTGGCGTCCACCGCACCTCCAGTATCTCTGTTTGCATCGCGCACGCCCACCAGGGCAAGGGCCACGGGTCCGAAGCCATTCGCTGGGCGCTCTGGTGGGCGTTCCGGCACGCCGCCATGCACACGGTGCGCCTCCAAACGTTGTCTTGCAATGTTCGGGCCGTCAGCCTCTACGAGAGGCTGGGGTTTGTGGTGGAGGGCCAATTGCGAGAATGTCAGTGGCATGACGGTGCTTGGCACAATATCGTCCAACTTTCCATGCTTGACCGCGAATGGGAGGCGCTGGTGAAGAATAGTTTGAATTAGAAATCCTTGGCGTTGCGAGGGCGCTAAGCATTCATGGGGGGGGGGCCCCCCCCCACAAAAAAAACTTGCCGCTCACTCTTTATTGATGCTGTGTTCCTGATCACAGCTACGCACCAGAAGAAGCTAATAAATGTTTTCAAAAATCCAAAATATATATTTAACTAATTTAAAGTCTATAAAATCCCTTTTTTGTTATTTTAGACCGGCTCATTGCTATGGGATTGGTTTTAGAAGTAAGCTGCCTTCTCAAAACCGGCCAATTTTTTTGTCCCCCCCATGGCATTGTGGCGTGTTTTCGTCGATCCTGAAGGACAATTATGGCTAAATATGAGGTTTCAGTTGCTTTGCCCAAGACAAGCCATTGGTCATAAGTTAAGCCCACAATCATAACAATACAGTAACTTCGCCAGATATATCTCAACGTTTCGTTAATTCTAATCCGTGTCTCGCCAGCCTCCAGCAGTAAATATAGCTGATCCGCCTCCAGCTTATGTATGTCGACCCACACGCCCAGATGCCTGGACTTATTTAACGTTTTAATAACCCGACTTGACATAACACGGTACGCCTTGAAGAAAGCGATCGGCAAGGCCCACATAACCTTGGGCGGTGCGATAAATATGCCTGGAGTCTCGTCAAAGGAATTGATTTGAAGCAATGTACTACAACAGGCTTCCCAGTAGTTATGACAGCTTCTACCACCCAATACGTGTTCCTTCCGGTTGTGATGCAACCTTTACAGTGGATGATGGGTCCCAACTACATTGCTCATTTTTCTTCGCCATCAAAGCACCTCCGCGGAGAGCACGTTGTGGCTATCTGTTGCCGTATTAAGGTAAATCTGGCCAGGAGGATATGTATCTGACCGCAGCTGCAAGGCCCCCAGCCGCGGAGGCCCAGGTTTAGTACCCGATCAACAACGGCCCCCAGGACAAAGCCTCCAGATGCAAGCTGACCGAACGCACTGCCTAGAGGGATGTACCTCGGCTGCAAGTAGCTCTCGTACTTGGCCGTCCTTGGCTACCCCGCCTTCCGGCTAGGCTCGAATAGTCTGGGGCCTTGCAGCCAGAAGGTATACAAAACCAGGGGCCTTTGGTGGCCGGGGGCATTTGGTGGCTGGGGGCCTTGCAGCTGGGGGGCTGCGGAGTAGTTAGGCCGCTCCATCTACGAATGTCGCCAAAAGTTCCAACAGAAGGCCGAGCAGGTTTGCTTTGTTGTGGCTGTTGTTGATTGTAAGTTGACGGTGGGCGCTAGGTAAACCACTCGAGTACGGACATTATGCTTCCTGGGATGCATACATTACGGTACAGCCTTGATCCCGTCGGTCTTGCTCCTTGTCTCGCTCGACTTACATTGCGTTTCTGGCAGCGATTCCGCGGGACCCACTTCCCGTTGCTGAGCAGTCGGCGGTGTGGACTAACGCCCGCCCTCGCTCGTAGCAGATTGCCCATTCGTCTGTTGTTAAAGTTGTCAAACACAGCTAGGCAATGGTAACTATTTTCTTTTTTACCCGTTGTATTGGAATCACTGGAAGCTAGTCTCTCAATTGCAGCCGATTTTTTCTTTCTTCAAAAAAAGAAATCGTCCCCACGATGCCCAGACCGAGTGTTGCCATTGGCGCGCCCGTGGACGAGCATACGGCGCTTCTGCCCGAAGCAAATACATCAGCCAGCGGCCCCGATCTTGCGCAGGACGACCAATGGCAAAGGCACACTCTTGGTCGACGCAGTTTCATTCTAGTCATTAGCTTGACCATATTTCTGGCCGTCGAGGTTGGAGGTAGTCTAGCCACCATACCTCTGCTCCAGATACAGGAGGGAATCGTCTGTCGCCAGCACCATGCAAATGTTACAGAGCCGGCCATCGACCCACGCTGCAAGGATAGTATCGTGCAGGCTGATTTTGCTATGCTTCAAGGCTGGGAGTCTACGTTTGGCTTGATTCCCGGTTTGCTTTTGTCTGTGCCTTACGGAATTGCTTCTGATAAGCATGGGCGTAGAGTGGTTCTCTTTCTGTCTCTACTGGGCATTACTCTGCTTGAGTCCGCTGTTGCCGTCATTGGTGTGTAACATCTATTCTGTTTGTGATTTGGATTGCTGACCATGTCATCGCACCAGCCTACTTTCCCGCAGTCTTTCCCATTCGGCTCATCTGGGGCTCGGCCTTTTTGACAGTCATTGGTGGAGGACCCTTTGTTATGAACGCGGTAATCTGCACCATATGCAGCGACGTCTCAACAAATGAACAAAGGTAACCGTCTTCAATACATTTTATCACCGTCATACACTGACGCCTATTTCAGATCAAATACCTTCTTCCTCATCGCTGCGACTGCTATTGCCGGCCAGCTCATTGGCAACCCTTTGGCCTATCTGGCCGTGAACTACGACGTGTGGTTCGCGACATTTCTCGGCGTTGGCATCCTATACCTCGCCACCTTTACGTCTATTACAGTGCCCGAAACTCTGAATACTGTCAAGACTATGGAGAGAGCATCACAGAACGAAGATACTGACCCCGATTGTGAGCATAGTAGCACAATGAAGAAGCTCACGCAACGTTTCAAGGCGGCAACTTTTGAACTTTTAAACGCGTTTCGCCTTCTAGCGACAAATGCTCGACTCTGCTTCCTCCTTGGGAGTTTTGTTTTTACCACATTAGGGAAAACTGCGAGCGCGATGCTCTTGCAATACGTTGCCAAAAAGTTTCGGTGGACATGGGCCGAGGTAAGCAGATATTGTTCAGCTACAAAAGTGTATGCTAATTTCGATCTTGTACTATAGGCTTCACTGTTGCTCTCTATCAAGGCCACCATTAGCCTTGTTCTCTTTGTAGCCATTTTTCCCATGGTAAATCAATTGCTATTAAGCGTGGCTGCTCTTCCCGCTATAGTGAAAGACATGTTGCTCTCGCGGGGAAGCATTGTTTGTCTGGTGGTTGGGACGTTTGGTCTTGGCCTGGCACCTACCTCGGCCATCATGATCCTGGCACTGACCGTATATTCTCTGGGCTCGGGCTATGGAGCGACCATTCGAAGTCTCCTCACGGCTACCGTGAGCCCAAACCACACCGGCATGCTGTACAGTTTGATGAGTTTATTGGAGAACATTGGTGCACTCGTCGCCGGCCCGCTCCTGGCAGTCACATTCCGCATCGGCATGGATTGGGGTGGTGTATGGGTTGGGCTGCCATTCATTGCGGCAGGCTTCATGTTTTCGATTGCCATGGTTGTGGTATTCAGTATTCAACCTCGACAACTGACAGCGGCGGTGGGTTAGCTACTGGCTGGTGGCTCTTAAGCCTCGTTTAAAAGATGGACTGGGTCTAGCTAGATGTTTGTGCATTGTCGCAACTAGACGAAGCCTGAGCTTCCGAATTTAGCATAGAGCAGCTTGATCTCAACAACATTGTCCTACACCCTATCCTCGATTTGAAAACAAGCAAGAACATGCGGCTGTGATTTGCTCATGTGCGCAATATTGCCAATAACCCGCTGTGTGTCGGAAACGCCACGCGTCGGTGTGTTGGGCGGGGGAACTTTTGCACCCATGGTCTAAACCCTGCCGAGGTGAGGCTGTGCTATCGGTTTCAGAAAATCGATTGGAGGCAATAATAATTCTAAAAGCACTAAAAAACACTGCCAAGACTCCCTGATAAATGCTTGCATCTGCCATATAGACACAACGACCTGTGTATTTTTGATACGCACCACCATCACTCTGCAGGCTGGTTTAGTTAGGTCTGAAGGCACAGTCAGAAACGGAAGGTAAGTATAATGTGGAGACTAATACTTGGCGCAATCTTAGAGCCTGGCCGACAAACATTGACAGATCCTGGGCAGACAAACAGAAGGCAACATGCGACGGCCACAGGATACATAGCAGATAATAACAGGCGAAATTGCCCTAATGCCAGAGATGTCATGTATTACCTCATTTTCCTTTTCGAATGCTGGAGTGATAAATTTAGATTTACTCTGCAGCCCGTCCATAGCTCAGATACGGGCCAGGGCGGCGTGGGAACAGCCCGTGGTGCCGCCCGCTGGCTAGGTACGACCCAAAAGCCCCATAATCCCCCAGCGGTTACGAACGGCTACTCCCATTTGTGCCAGCCTCCCACCCGTAAAACGGTCGAGGACATGGAGACTAGCCAAGTAATCCCTGTTATTACTGAGAGGCTAGATCAGTACCCCTCCTTCACTCAGCTGCGACCCAATGCCAAGTACCCAGCAACAGCAAGGGAAACGCGTTGGCTAAATTGCCTGTACGTGGCCTGCTAAGAGGCTACGCGCACTATAGGAGGGACTGCGAGAGTGAAATAAATGGTTGGTGAAATCCAGATTCTCATGTCACGGATTGTGGCGCAGCTCAACATCTACGAGCCAGCTCTGTCAGTTCATCATGGCCACCACCAACGATTCATTCGGGCCGCAGTTACCGGGTTATTTTGACTTTACTCTGCTCTTTGAACAGAGCATGTTTTCTCTCTTGCCCTGTGGCATATTCCTCCTCGCAGTACCGTGCCGTCTAGCCCAGCTGCGCAAGAGGCGGGTATCCGTTGGCTCGCGCAAGCTTCTACGTGCTAAGCTTGTAAGACAAAAAATAAAGCTTATAGAATAAAACTTCCGAACCCAGCTAATCCGAATCCGGGGCGCCGGGGAAGGTCACCTCGGGGATTCTCATCGTTCTCCAGCTTGCAACATTGGCTATATGGGGTCTGCCGTCTACGGTCAAGGCTAGGACATCTATCGCCGCCGCTGTCCTGGGCCTCGTGGAAGCCGCTGCCATCTTTGCGCTCTCGTACTTTGAGCACACACGAGCCCCCAGCCAGGCTGTTCTCTTAAATATCTACCTCATCGTCAGCAGCATTTTGAACATCGCCGCCATCAGAACCACCTATATCCGCGTGCACCAGACGGCCTTGGCTGGCCTCCTCACAGCCGCGCTCGCCGACCGCTTATGTCTTCTGGCCCTCGAGGAGTGCCCCAAGGCCGCATTGGACACGATGAAGCCGCAGTCGCGCGAGACGCGTGCTGGTGTCATCAGTCGCGGTGTGTTTTGGTGGCTAAACAGTTTCCTGGCTCTCGGTTACAACTCGGCGCTGGACGTCAATCACCTTGGACCGATTGCCGCCAAGTTTGATTCCCAAAATCTGCGCAGGAAGCTAGAAAGTATTTGGAGTGATGGTATGGACCTCTGTATCTGATTTCGTATTTTGTTGAATTCAATTACGGAGTTGTAAATGCTAACCTCAAATAGATAAAAAGCTAGACAGTTGGGCACTATTAAAATGCACATTCATGGCCTACAAGGGCCAGTTCGCTGCAGGTGTCGTGCCCAGACTACTCTATAGCGGCTTCACACTCTCTCAACCGTTTCTGATTAACACTGTCATTGCCTACGTGGCGACGCCTGGGGAAAAGAATAGAAATGAAGGAGCGAGTCTGGTCGGCGCCACCGTCCTTCTCTATACTGGCCTCACCATCACCAATTCCTGGTACCGACATGCCACCTACCAGCTCCTCACAATGTACCGCGGCGGACTAGTGTCTCTCGTTTTTAAGAAGACCTTGGACCTAGAAGGCTCTAGCATTCGCAACCTGGCTTCTATTACGCTCATGAGCACGGACGTCGAGGGCATCGTAGCAAATGGAACAACGATCCACGATATTTGGGCTGCCTTTATTGAACTCCCGATCTCTCTGTTTATGCTCTATAGACAGGTTCGAATCCCGAGTTTATTTATTCTTCTTCCTGCTCTCTTAACGACTATATGCGGTGGTATAATTGCACCTACCCTAGGACCGGCCAAGGTTTTATGGAATGGTGCTGTTCAAGAACGAGTCAGCGACACATCAAATATGCTTAGCCAGATTAAGGGCGTCAAGATGATGGGCCTAACCAATTTCTTTCTCGAGCGACTGCAGGATAAGAGAGCTCGTGAGCTCAGACTATCAGTCAAATTTCGCTGGATTCAGGTGTACCTCCATGGCCTCACAACCCTATCTAGTTCTTTGACACCTGTCATTGTTATTCTCTCGGCTATCTTTTGGACAAGGTCCAATCAGGGTCTGAGTGTTGCGGAAGCGTTTACCTCGCTCTCCATTGTCACCATTGCGGCCGCTCCCATACTTCACATTCTAGTGTCAATGATGCAGCTCTTTGGTGTTGTCGGCTGCTTCACTCGTCTTCAAGATTACCTTCTATCTAAAGCTCATAAGGATCCTCGAAATCTCAAGCACCAAACACAAAACGTTCTAGTTTCTAACTCTCAGAATTCTGCACCGCCACACACAACTGCGTCCCAGGATATTGAGATGGGCCCATTTTTCGAAACCCAGCTGCCGTCAGTACATGCGATCAGGTTCAGCAACGCGACTTTCCGTATTGGTGAGAAGAAGGGTGTTCTTCGTAACATTTCCACTGACATTTGTCGTGGTACCTTGTCAATGGTTGTCGGTCGGGTTGGATGTGGCAAGTCGTCCTTTCTCAAAGCAACTATTGGCGAGCTGCCATTGGAATCTGGAACGCTAGATTCTGAATTTTCTCACGCTGCATACTGCGATCAAACGCCTTGGGTGTTCAACGCTACCATTGAAGAAAACATCATTGGCCATTCTGCGTGTGACGCGCAGTGGCTCGAGGCTGTCCTCCACTCTTGCTGTCTAGACGAGGATATCGAGTCATTTACCAACGGCGCACAAACCCTCATTGGATCAGGTGGTATTTCTCTGAGCGGTGGGCAAAAGCAGAGGGTTGCCCTGGCCAGATCAGCTTACATTCGGGAACAATTCGTCGTTCTAGACGACGTCTTCAGAGGACTCGATAATAAGACGGCAAGGACTGTGTTTAGCCGCCTTCTCGGCAGAGATGGTCTCCTACGCAAAACTGGACAGACGGTTATTCTTGCCACTAATAATGTCAACTTTTTGTCGGCGGCCGACTCCATCATCATGCTCGATAGTGGTTGTATTGTGCGCAACCAGGTGCCGTATCGGGCCTTTGCTCCGTCTGAGTGGGGCGTCTTGGAGAAAACGATCGATGTCGCCTTTGAGACCGCTGCCACTACCACCACCGCCTCCAATCAGAAGTCTGCGACGCCTCTCCGCCGTGCAGAGATTAACACCGAGGAGAATACAAGGGAAATTGAAATCAAACTTGGCCGCCAAACTGGTGACATTGACTGCTACAAGATTTATCTTAAATCTCTTGGTTGGTCTGTTGTCATTGTAACAGCTATTTTGGTCTGCATCAATGCTGTTACGGAGAAGATGCCAGACATCTGGCTGCGTCTTTGGACACAGCAAGGGACTAATAAGAAGAAGCTGAGCTATATGGGTGGCTATATTGCTTTTGCATTCCTCATGTCTATCTTTGGAGTTGCTGTTATTGCCCATTTTTTTCTCATTGGGATCCCTCAATCTGCGAATCGACTTCATTCCCTTCTTCTCAAGAATGTTATGAACGCGCCACTTCATTTCTTCACATCGATAGACAATGGTGTTACTTTAAACCGCTTCAGCCAAGACATGACTCTGATTGACCAGGCTTTGCCTATGAATTTTATTGGAACCGTTATTCTAGTCGCACAGGCCATTACCGAGACGGCTATTATTGCATCCGGAGCTTCCTATGTTGGCGTCATTATTCCTTTCGGCCTTGTTACTGTTTATTTCGTTCAGAGATACTACCTACGCACATCGCGCCAGCTCCGGTTTCTCGACATAGAGCTCAAGTCGCCCCTTTATACACAGTTCGCTGAGACAGTGGCTGGTCTTTTAACCATTCGCGCGTCTGGCTGGGCTCGCGCAACGATAGAAGAAAACTATCAGCGACTCGACAAGTCACAAAAGCCATATTATACAATGTTCTGTATCCAACGTTGGCTACAGGTAGTGCTTGGTATGTTCTCTGCTAGCATGGCAGTGCTTCTTGTTTTATTGGCTGTCTTGCTTCCTGAGACCACATCAGGTGGTGCAATCGGACTGGCTCTCATCAATGTCATCAGCTTCAACTTTACACTGTCTAGTGTTATTGTAGTGTGGACCCAGCTAGAGACGTCTCTTGGTGCGATTGCTCGGCTGAAATGGTTTAACCGGTACACGCCCAACGAGAACAAACCCGAGGAGATTGAAATGCCAGCCGCGGACTGGCCATCACAGGGCCAGATTGAGCTTAACAACGTTGTCGCCGCCTACAGCGAGGAGGGCGAGGACATCCTCCGAGGGGTGACTCTGAACATCAAACCCGGGACAAAAGTTGGTGTCTGCGGCCGCTCTGGCAGCGGCAAATCGTCTCTCATTGCTGCTTTATCCCGCCTGCTGGAGCTCCGCGGCAGCGGCAGCATACGGATCGACGGCGTAGACCTAGCCACTGTGCCGCGACAGAATATCCGCTCTCGGCTCACAGCCTTACCGCAAGACGCGTTTAGTTTCCCAGGCACCGTGCGTCACAACCTTGATCCGGAAGAGAAGGTGGAGGCTGACGACGTCCTCATCCAGGCGCTCACCAAAGTGGCCATCTGGCCATCTCTCGAGACCAGAGGCGGCCTCGATGCTAAACTTGAGGACCTAGGCTTCTCCGCTGGCCAGCTGCAGCTATTCTGCTTGGCGCGTATCGCGCTACGCCGCGAGTCCAGTAGAGGCAGCGGTGGCGTGGTAGTCCTGGACGAGGCGACCAGTAGCATTGACAGCCAAACCGACGACGAGGTGCGCGCAGCACTCCGTCCCGACATGGAAGGCATGACTGTCGTAGAAGTGTTACACAGACTGGAGATTGTGCGCGACTACGACATTGTTGTCGTGATGGAAAGGGGACAAGTAGCGGAAACCGGCAAACCAAATGAGCTGCTTGCCACTCCTGGCTCAAAATTCGAAGCACTATGGAACAGCAGAGGTCTGTGAAATACAACTCGTTTTACAGCTCAGGGAAATGCATTTGTTCATATAGTCTGTTCATCATAACAATGGCTGGGTATATGGGATACTCTTTTGTTAATTCACAACATACTACATCGTTACACTTATAATGACTGCCGCCCTGCCTCCTAGCAGCCGGAACATTGCCTTTTACTTAGTTCCTTGAATAAAAGATGTTATACTAAGGTGGGTTCGACTTACTACATCTTGCTGAGAAGGAGGTACAGCGTTACGGTCAGGCTACGCGCAGAGGACATTTTACTCACATGCTACAAAGCTAGGCAAAAACAGTGACTCAGCAGCACACATTTAACTCCCACCATAAGACTTCCCCGTATATTACCTATTTAGAACACGCAAAGCAGATACAACGCAGAGAAAATAAAAATAAAGATAAAGAAGAGAGGTAAAAGTTGCCTATGTTATCGTATTCTTTGCGAAAACCTTAGCTAGGGCCATTTTGCAGGACTATAGTCTACTAGGCATAAGGCGAACGTTTTAGACTAGTACGAGGTTCCTTTCTAACGCTAGTAATCCTAGTATGGAAATCAGGAAGTACCTACCAAGAAAATAAGACAAGAGTTTAAATATAATAGAGTATAATAAAGAATCTTTAAAAATAGAGTTAGGAAATATAATATATACAGAGTAATTAGAATTTTTGATATATTTATAAAGCATTATTTAGATTACTAAGTTGCTAAATTGCTATTATACCTCTTTTACTCTTCTTCACGGCCCTTTCTTGTAGCGTGACTTATGGGCTAGTACTTACTGGGATTCAAAACTTACGCACCCTACCTAGTTATACGCCGATCTTCCGACATCCCCTGACTGACACCGGCAGTTGAGGCATTACGATGGGCAGACTTTACCCTCCTGGCTGACAACAACAGGCATAGATCCAACTTCAGCTTCTTTCATCACTTCCTCCTTCTTCTCGTCCCCCTCCATCATTCCTCTCACCTCCTACTTTCTCATATACCCCTTCCACAGCCCCTTCCGACTCTACTGTTTGGTCTGCGCACCTACCAAGTTGGCATACCAAGTAGCATTGTCCGAAATTTTCAGAGGGCCTCAGTGCTTGGGCTGTGCAGCCAAGCATGCGCAGCCAAGCCCTACTTATGTCCCTCAGCAATAAGTTTATTAATGTAAATCGGCGGGAGTAATATACTCGATGGAATAGTGCTGGCTTGACTCATTAACCAATTACAAGCTAACTCTGTAGACTGCCACCTACGAGCAAGGCTATACTCGCGATGTATTTCTCGCGGTCCCGTTTTCGATACCAGCGCCCCTGTTTCGATACCTGCGATCCTGTTTTCGATACAGGCGATGCTTACGGCCTCCGTTCAAGCAGTTCCCATGGAAGCCCCCTAGAGCACAAAACAGATTGCGATGCGTTTTATTGTTCGAGACAGTTCCATTACTAGAAATACACGTACAGGTCGCTACATTGTCTGTGTTCTCAATCCAACCTGGTGGCCTGCAGGCTTCCTATCCACAACCGGCCATAGCAGAATTTGCGGCATCCTTGGACACGGCAAAAGTCCGGCAGCAGATACCGTTGACCTTAGTTGGTCACTACCATGGTTTAGTCGGGTCTGCCACCAAAATTGAGGTATTCTAACCTAAATATTTACGCGGTATAGCTAAGAGATATAATGGACTTCCCTTCTGCCAGCCGAAGCTGCATAACTTGCTTATTGTATCGGGATTCGGCATTAACGTGCCCTCTCTGTTCTGCTCAATACCAATACGATCGAAGATGGCAGATCCATTCTGACGTTGCTCTACCTGGTTTAGAGCTGCCTGTTGGTACAACGCTCCTAAACGACGAATCGACGCTTCTATACACTGGAAATATTGCCAACGGCTCTGCTTGCGCTGAAACGAGTGCAGCCGCAACTGTCCATCCAGCACCGCTTTACCTGGATCACCAGGATCACCGAGTAAGAGGGGCTGAATCAGATTTGTTACACAGGGGCAAGCATTATGATGTCCATTTTCTTGGCTGCCCAGACTATTCATTTGATCGATCTTCATATGAGGAGCAAATGGAGGCACAAACTACAGCTACTACTATCTCGGCCAAAGTGCCGGCAGTAGGCAGTCACCTATACATCTCGGCAAGACAACTTGCAAACGCGGATTTCATGAGATTTGATATCCCAGCAACCGATGCTCTCTCTGGATTAAGCTCGAAAACTACCGATCTACGACTGGAAGCTACCCCTTCTCACGGACAATATTTTGTCGACCTTGAGGGCGTTGGCGTGTCCGATTCGGCTTCTGGGGAGTACTTGGCCTCGTCGATGGCCGAAGGGTCGGTAAATTTGGTGACCAGCAATTACTTGCCAGTCGCTCTCCAGTCAGCTAATACTGTCACTAACCTGAGTCCCGGTGTACTACAATGTCCGTATCCATCCTGTGCCACGAAGGAAGTTTTCACCAGACCATGTGACGTACAAAAGCATTACCGTTCGCATTTTCGCGAGTACTCTTGTAGAGTCCCGGAATGCAACCTGGCTGATGGCAAGCCCCGAATGTTTGCGCTGAGGAAAGACAGAGACAGAGACAGACACGAGAGGGCGCATAAACCGTCTATACCTTGTATTCACTGTGGGAGGCTATTTAGTCGACAGGATAACATGAGAGATCACTGCCGGAAGCGACACTAGGACTCAACCTGATAGGTTCACTCTCCGTAGTAAAGGAATAAGCTGAGTATTATAGCTTAGTCTTAACTATTATTCCTCTTATTAATACCTAATATAAATATACTAATAGAATCTACTAAATCCTGATATTAATATATTAACTAGATATACTAGATCTAGTTAAAAATTTATATAGTCTAATAC
>JAPFRM010000675.1:0-36109 GCA_030778325.1 Beauveria medogensis | reverse complement strand
CGGCTCGCGCGGCAGAGCGCCGCCTTCCACCGAGACTGGGCGAGCGTCGTCGAGGCGGCAGCGGCCTACGACGGTGCTGCGGTGGCGGCGCTGACCAAGGACGACTTCTTGTACGCGTGGCTGCTGGTCAACACGCGCTCCTTTTACCACGCGACGCGCGCAACGGCCAAGCGGCCCAAGGAGGACCACATGGTCCTGCAGCCCGTCGCCGACCTCTTCAACCACGCGCCCGCCGGCGGCGCATTCTGCGTCGGCTCCTTTGACGAAGCCGCCTTTACCGTGACGACGCGCACTGCGCACGCGCCCGGCGACGAGCTCTTTATCCAGTACGGCCCGCACGGCAACGACTTTCTCCTCGTCGAGTACGGCTTCACGCTGCCGCCGCCGCTCAACGACGCCTGGGACGAGACCAGCCTCGACCCGTACCTGTGTCCCGCGCTCGCGGCCGCCGGGCACAGGACGGTGCTCGAGGATGCCGGGTTCTGGGGCACGTACATGCTGGATCGGGAGACGGCGTGCTACCGGACGCACGTTGCGCTGCGCGCGCTGTGCCTGACGCCGCTGCAGTGGCGCGCCGTCGAGCACGGCGAGCGCGACGAGGACAGGGACCGGGGCCGGGTCGAGGCCGCCCTGGTGGCCGTCGTGCTGCGGCCTGCCGAGGAGGATGCGGCCGCGCGCATCAGGGACGTGGACGAGGCGACGGCGGGCGAGGCGCTGTCGCGGCAAGCCCTGCGGGATCGGTGGGTGCAGATTATGGAGTTGCTTGTCGGGATGAGGCAAAGATTAGAGGCGCAGTAGTTTCGTAAGCAGGAATGATGATTTGAAGAAACTATGTAAATACATTGACAACTTGGCTGCCCCCAGAAAAGGGACCTGTACATGGAACTGCAATAAAGAAACATATTTTCTAGCCAGATTCACTTTGAGAGATGCTGCGTTTGCTGTTATCGTACACTTTGTCACATCCGAATTAAAAGAATAGATCACAAAACTCCGTTTCCCCTCTTTATCCCAGTTTTCCTCACTAGCCACTGCGAGTGCGCCTCAATCTTCTCAATTTGATCAATAGCAAAATCCGGAAACGAGTCCCTCCTACCTCTTTGTGCAGAAAAAATCCGACTGGGTTTACTCAGGTCGTGGCCGCTTGGCGCCGTGAGGATTGCCCCAGTCGCCGCTGCCACCGCCTCCACCACCCTGGTTTTGTCCAAAGTTAAAGTTGCCGGGGTTAAAGCCTGGGTTCATGCCTTGACGCAGGCTGTTAGCGGAACTGGTTCTTGACAGGTTCGAGGTGTGACGGAAGGGTGTGTTGGGCGCTGCGGTGCGATTGTCCACGCCGTCTGAGCTACTGCTACTGCAGCTGCTCTACAGACTGTGACTGCACTGCAGTTCCGCGATGCGCGTGTGCAGAAGAGCGCGCCGGGCTCAAACTCTTGAAACCCTCTGCCTCTGCTGTGCGAATGTGGGTAACGATCACTTGACCGCGAGGAGAGAAATGTAATTGCAGTGCGAAATGTCGGCCGAGCGCTTATATAGCGTCGTCGGAAGCCCCGAAAGACTGACTGTTCATACCTTGCATGGCGGGATTCATCATGCCCATGCCCATGTTCCCCATATTCCCCATGTTGCCCATGTTCCCCATCATACCCATCGGCATACCCATCGGGTTCATGGCGCCCATGCCAGGAGTCATCCCCATCATGTTTCCACCACGACCGCCACGCATGTTGGCGCCGCCGCGCATACCGCCCATCATGCCGCCTCGATTGCCAAAGTTGTTAAAGTTGCCGGCACCCATGGGGTTGCTGTAGCCACCACCGCCCATGTTATAACCCACGTTGTTGTAGTTCCGGTTGTAGTTGTTTTGGCCCATATTGCCACGATTGCTAAAGTTTCCACGCCCGCGATAGTTGCCGACGTAGCCTCCGCGATCGTTGTTGTATGCGCCCTGCGGCCCTCTTGACTGCTGGTCCTTGCCTCTGGCGGGCGCATCTTTCGGAAGAGTTTTAAAAGGGTTGACGTTGGGGTTCCAGTACATAACCGTAAGCTTCTTCGGCGCGCCTTGTGCGTCCTCCGAGACAAGCTTGTCCAAGTGGTGCTTGGTTGCTGTCGCTGCCTGACGAGTGTTGAACTCGACATAGACTTGTCTGTGTCCATGTTAGTAGAGCGACCCGCGCACAATACACCGCGTACTAACCCCTTGCTCTTGCCGTTAATCTTGTGCTCGCTGAAAGTGAGATCTTTAATCTCGTTTTCGACCTCTGCGCCGCGCGCCCATCCTCGAATATCGTCATCAGTAGTCCACCAATTTACTTCGGAAATCATAATGGCAGTCGTGGCCGCCGAGTCGACCGGCCTTCCGTCATCATCTTGCTTGCGCTTTGTTCCTTGCTGTGATGTTTGGTCGTCGTAGTTTTGGCTACCCTCGTCCTCCATCGTATCGTCTCCACCGTGATTGCCACCGTTGTGTCCGTCATGGTTATTGCTGTCATGATGTTCTGTTTGCCCTTCACTTTGCTGTTCTTGCTTCTTTTGACCTTGGTCCTGTTGATCATTGCCTTCGTCCCCGTAGAAGTCGATTTCGAAATCAGCTTCCTCTGACATCTTGAAAGCGCGCTGCTGGGGCGCAAACGTCTGAGGTTATGAAACCAGAGCTGCAGAGAGAATGTTAAAGAATGTTATTAATGTATTCGAGATACAAAGCAGCGGCATCTTGGGCTCGCTCCGTCGTAAACACCATTCAACCCCCACGGGCAGGTAAAAACCGATGGCTAAGCAATGACGTCCGCAAAACATGGGAGGATGACAGTGAATAACTGGAAACAATGCTAGTACGTACATTCCCAAGGAGATTTCAGATGAAAAGCGGACAGTGTAACACACGGCAAGACCTCCTCGGCGCCGCACGAAACGATGATGCTCTGTGCCTCAATCGATTCCAGCCCTGATGGCAGCTTTTCTTGCCGAGGCAAACGCGGGCTCGATACAGATATTGCGGTCGGATAGACCAGCCGTTGGGAACAAGGAAAAAAAAAGAACAACAACGTCTCCTGTCAGACACCACCAAACTTGATATAACGTTCCGTGACCGTTGGGCAGCGTGCGTCGTCAATTTCCGTTGGGCCGATACGGGTAAAAATACCTGTCGTGTCCCGGCTTGCGGTGTCGCGTTATCGGGCGTCGAGCGCACAACGTTTCGGGGCGAGATTTGCGTCCGTAAGTGATGCTCGTGTTCCAAGCCAATGTTTCGCGGTTGTCTGGATTCGAATCTGTCAGGCTCGGCTTAGCGAATCTGATGAAAGTTGAAAGCCCGAACAAAGCTGAGGCTCCCTAGCTAGGTGAAAGGCGCACGAGCCACACGGGTGGAGCATTGATTATCCGCCTACCTACCACGCGATACGGCGATGCAGCTGTCACTATTTTCTTCTTGGCTGATTTGGCATATAGTTGCATCTATTTACTTTGATGCAAGCAAAAATACTCCACGCATTATTTGATCATACATTTTAGTACTCCGACGCGTAGTAGCTGGGGTTACTTCGAAGCATGTCATCTACGCTCTGTCCCATTTGTGGCTCCCCCTCGTCTTCGTCAGCGTCGTTGAAAGAGTGTATCGAACATGTGCCCCGAGCCATGCTATAGCCATTCCATGCCGACGCTATATAATGTCAGCAATGTGTGCGAAAACTAGGCAATTAATTTTTATGAGCTTACCAACTATGACAGGCGCGTTGGGGTTCCAGCTAGCGTCACGAACACAGGTGCTCCAGCCACCCGGCTCGTCGAAATATAAGCGGGTGCGGCGGTCAAGACGTCGCGTGCCGCTGGTGGCTTGCTTGACATCGATGATGCGCGCAATGGTAGCGTCCATGCTATAGACGTACACCTTGCCGTCGGCACTGCCAGAGTATACGTAGCGAGAATTGGTGGCCGACAGCGGCGAAAAGTGGCATCGGATGAGCGTGCGCAGCACCTTGTGGCCGCGAAACGTCACCAGCGAGTTGTCGTGAGGGTGCACGTCCCAGTCACTCTCGTCGTACATTTCGTTTCTATAGTCAAAGCCGCTGGAATGAGAGTAGCGAGTGCGGCCCATCTCGTGGAAGCGGGCGGTGGACATGGCCATGCGCAGGTCCCAAAGTTTCATGCTCTGGTCTTTGCCGTTGCTTAGAATATAGCGTCCGTCGCCTTTACTGTCTATGTAGGTCAAGCCCTCGATGTGGCCGAGAAAGGCGCCGACCTCGCGGCCATCGCCCATGCTTCTTCGATCCCAAACTTTGATTGTAGCATCGTCGGATCCGGAGTAGAGAATATGGGGAGACAGTTTATCAGCAAAGCAAACGGCATTGACGTCATCCTCGTGACCTTCGACATGGTGAAGCACTTGGCGGGACTCGATATCGTAGACAACCAGTGAGTGCGCATTTGTACCGGCGACTAGTTCTCTGCCATCGCCGGAAAACCGAATAGACCAGATGCCGAAACCGCCCCGACGTATACTCCAGCCATTTACGCCGATGCGCCGGGTGCCATCTGACAGATTCAGGGCATAAGGGTCACCGCGATCGGACGGGTCTGTGGGAGCGATACATACAAGACTATCGATCGAGGTGTAGGCGAGCCATTTGTTGTCCGGGCTCAGCGAAGCGTCGGTCAGCGTCCACTGGCCGCCGGGATACTGGACTGTCTTGTAATGTTTCCATCTGTATGGATTTGACGTGTCATACATTCGGACTCTGAAGTCCTGGCAGACGGAGAAGAAGAAGTTGCCGTCGTCTGAAAATTGACCCGAGTAGATAGGGTCATCGTAATGTATGATTTGCTCAACTTTGGTGGATGGGACGAGCGACTGGCGTTTGTTAGCGAAGATATCGAAAATATGAAATTGCCACCCTTACTTGTGCTATCAGATCAAGGTTGCGTGTGCGTTGTCGTCTGTCACCGATGCCGAGTTCTCTCTCGAGCATGCGTCTTGCTATTCTCTTGACGGTACCCTGGCGGATGGCTTCGCTGCTGGAGCCAAAAGTGCCGGATTGCATCAGTTTTCTGCCCTCGTCGCTGGGCACTTTGGGGAAGCGGTTGGGATCTTTGGCTGGGCGAGGACGGCGTCTGCCCCACTGACCAAAGATACTTTCAAGATCATCCTCATCGTCCTCATCCATGAGGCCGTGGCCGAGTTGGCCGTTTCTGAGCAAAGCCAGGACCTGGGCTCTTGTGACGAGACCAGTTCGAGCGCCAGCTGGTCTAGATTAGCTCTGGATCAATAGTATGAAAGAGAACGAGGATTGAGAATGTATACCTCTTAATAGCCCTAGAATGCGAAGAGCAGACTCGTTGCCTTCCTCGGCTGCTGTGTGTTGCGCGTCTTCCTCTTCATCATCGTCTTCTTCCTCGTCGTCATCCTCGTCGTCCTCTTCGTTGTCAATATCAATCTCTTCGTCATAATTGTTGCTGAAAATGACCTGGAAATGCGCATTTCTGGTGTCATCTGTGGAGAGGGTATGAGAATACAACACATCCCACGAGTATCTGTGCGGTGACATACCTTCCGAGTCGTTCTCTTCCTGCTCATCGGGGGCATCCACATAGTCCTCATCCTCCTCATCATCGACGTCATCGTTGACACTAAAGTACCAGGTATTACCCCCCTCAGACCCAGATGCATTCTGGTCGCCGGTCGACGCCTGCTCCGGACCTGGATGGTGCGAGGCCATGGCGGTGGGGGCTATAACTGTGTCCTGCCGCAGCCTGGATACTGGTGGCAAAAGTGCTGCGAGAGACTGGACGGAGAACACAGTCTTAATAATGATAATATGAGCGGAATGCAGCCCTAATGCGGTGCTCTGAGAAGTTCAAGCAGTGATGAAAGAAGCACGGTGGCTCGTCGGCTTTAGTCTGGCCTCGTTACCAAATCATGACTGAGTGACGACATGCGGAGATAACGACCTCGCCTTGAAGCTCCGACCGAGTTTCAGGCCTTTTCTCTGCAAACACTGACCATGGTCTCGGTTTCGGTTAGCGCCTACAGGAAGAAGATTTGGTGGCAAACGACCGCCTCTAGCGCTCTTCGGGGCACTTGACCACTGAGACAGGCCGTGGCGTCAGCGCTTGCACCGCTGTAAGGCGCGTAGGTTGGGACACGCATCTCACTGACACGGCCACGAAGCTGGTAATTTAATTGAGAGGGATTCTTCATGACTGGATATCTGAATGCAGGAATCCAAAAGCCTGATGTACCTCTGTTTGAATCAGACAAAGTCTAGATCAAATTGCGTCTCTAGGTGCTGAGGCTTGGTAGAGAAACACAGTCTCCTCGTATTCGAGCTAATCAGCAACGGCTTTTGTTACTTGATCTATGCAACCTCGGATATTTAGCATCAGTTGATAGAATTATCTGTGGATTTGTCAATCAACAAAGCCAAAGTATGATTATGACAGTCTGTCGCCAGGGGCCATCCAATAAGTCCACACATTAAAGTAGAAGAGGACTTCCCGTATGATCCAACATGAACGAATGACGACTTGAAGAAATTAGCATATACACTCGCCAGCATGTAGACATATAGCTTACGGTTCATCGTTCCCTACCATTGACCACCATATTTGCAGCGAGCGTAGCCAGACTCTGATCTGTAGCAGGCGCCCCCGCCACAAGTGTGTGTCCAAATCCACTTGCGAGTTGGGCGATCGCAGCGTATAACGAAGGTTTTGTCTTCGTCACAATATGTGTACTCCTTGTTGGCGTTGGGGTCACACGAGTCACCCACCACATTGGCCGCAAGCGCCGCTGGAAGTGTGAGAAGCATCGCGGTGGCAGCAATCGAGCTGAAAAATTGCATCTTGTCTGTGGTTATTTGTTTCTGCTCGTGATTGAAGACCATGGCTCAAGGTGCGAGAAACTACTTCTTTTATACCTGAACGGGCACCGTGCATCTGCTATACGTCTGGCTGTTCCGGGAAGCGATAGCACGCAGGGTCTCGGATCCTCACTTGAAAACGAGAGCATCAGAAAGGTGCCGCTCGTGCCTACAGGCTCACCATATCGGAGTCATATTGCAGCTTCCCCTCACTAGCAAGCCAATCAAGGCTGCATGAATGCAGGCTTCTGTTAGTATCTTATCATCGATGAGACAAAAAGCGCCCGCCGTATTGGAGCCAGGCTCTATTTCATTGTCCATGCCGCGAAATACTGATGCCACGTGTACATCGTCCCGAGTAGCTCGTCTTGTGAAATGATTGCCTGGTGCATCAATATGAGTTTGCTTTCGACTGCAAACTTGTTTCCATGTCTCAACCTGCGATATCGAATGCAGCCTCGTTCGCAGCACTAGATACTGCCATGGACCACGATGAGAGCCATGTCATCATAAATGTGAACGCTGGTCCTGCTTCATGCGGCTTTGTGCGCTTTTGCTCAACGTCCCTGGTGCGAGCCAATGGGCGACTGGCAGACACTTCAGAGATGCAAGCATCTGACGAGGCTATCATTTTTAACATCCCTACTGAGTATGTCAAAGTAGGCTTATTACAGAGGTGGAGCAATAACTTGTTAACGGATGACGATCCTTGCCAGCGCTTCAAAGACCCGACGCGGCGGAGCCGGCCGGCTCGTGTCCGAGCCCAGCTTCAACCTGATGCAGATACGTACATGATCAGCACCCAACTCCATGAATTACTCTCGGGCTAGTGTTTGCTCCAGTGTATCGCGAGTTGTGGAGTTGTTCAGCAGAAGCCTGCGCCTCACATCATGCCTAGCCGTATACCTCGAGAACCAGTGATGGCAGCTACTCAACGGTCGATATCGGCTCAAAACCTCATCTACACTGGCGGACGTCGTGTCCAGACATCAACTATGTCTACTTTAAAACATCGCCTTAAGTTTATGCGGGTTGTAAAGCAGAAGCTTCAGCACAGCAACGCTGCTTCGTCATAAGCTCGTAGGACCTACCAGACAAAATACTCGGGCAATAACACACACATACATCACATCCCATCGTTCTTTGCCTCTATATACAGTTGGTGCGCTCTCATCAACGATACCCGGCGGGACGTATCTCGGGACCTGACCGTCAAGAGGCTTGTAGTCGATAGGTTCTGGCATCTACATGCACGATGCCTTGACGCTGCGAAACTGCTCCATCGGTTTGAAGGTCATCAGCTTTGTGTGCAGACGCCGCGATACTCTTGCGCAAAGTCGACTGCTCGAGTTCGACGGGACTCGGCGGTGGTGGTATCATTGTGAGGGGCGCTTCTGGTCCAAGCTTGTTGATCAGATTTACGAGGCGCGCCCGGCTCTGACACACCTCGCCGCGGGATACGATGCCAGCGGTGTAATGAAGCAGAAGTGGCTTTGAAGACGTGAAGGCCACCAAGGCGCAACCGTCTATGCGCTACACTGCCGGAAGACCCAGGCAGTAAGCGCATTGTCTACGCGAACATCCACCACGACAGCGGCCGCTCACGCTTGAGCTGGAGGAATGGTGTCCAGGAGCTTTGAGAGCCAGAAGGACTGCATTCTTTTTCAGCGCCTGATGACCTTGTTCATAGACAATGTACAAAAGGCTGATGTAGTTTACAAAGTGTCTGAAGAGTACGAGCCACTCATACTCTTCCCTGACTCTAGTACGATGATCGTTGTACCAACTGCGGTGGAGCCTGGCTGGGACAAGGCGACAGTGAGTCCGAAGGAAGACTATAATGCACGACGAGCAATTTGAATCCCAAAATGTGTTTTTCGAACACACTGTGTCCGAGGGCGAATCATGGACCGGTGCTAGTACTTGCTGCCTATTCGTGTGTGGACTGGGCAGCAAAACGTAGTAGTGGGATGTATGATGTGAAAGCCGCGCATCGCGCACAGCGATAAAAACAAATGTCAGAAGACAGTGAATTGCCGTCTTGCGAACGTTTGTCTTGCTGTTGATACTGTCATGAGGGGTTGTCTATGTTGCTAGGCTAGATTAAGCAACGTTGAAGGGCAACCCGATGTAACGATCTACATGTGGCCAGCGGACGGTAGCGTCAAGTCAGGTCCCGGTAGATGTCTGGCGCAAACGGTGTGTAAATGAGTGTAATAATGGAGATGGGATTCGAAGCTGCATCTCTTCTCATATATTCGAAATGATAAATCGACGAGTCAACTTTGCTTTGTCGCTTTGCGGCCGATGGCGGCCCAGGCCGCTACAGCAGCTGCTAGCGGCCCATCAAGGAGCTAGATCAGACGTTTCTGTATATTTGCACGAGACATTGGTGAGATAGTACGCTTTCTATTGAAACAGGCGGAAGTTCCGAATTTTGTTAATATGTCGTTGAGTGTCGGTGTCCGCTACCGTCAGCGTGAAGAGATTGGGCGCTTGAGGAAACTGGTCTGCAGCCCAGTTTTGATCGACCGGCCACTTAAGAAGGAGTGTAGATCCGTCGTCTTTCGCATTTCCACACACGCCCTTATTCTTGCAAATCATGCAAGGGATGTCGGAAAAAGAAAGTCTTTTTGCTCTACGACAAGGTGTGATGACAGGACGAGATGAACTGTTGACAAGTTGATGCAGAAAACTCCACCTCTCAGCTGCACTTGTCACTGCAAATGATTGTATCCCGGTTTTGTTGGATTATAGTATCTGTAGCCGTGCGCATATATCTCACGACGGTGAGCTGCGGCGAGGAGCGGAGCAGGCGGGCCGGCAATCGTGACTCTGGACGACGTACGCCACTCGACATGACAGTGATGGCAGCTCGGACTCGGGATGAAATCGCAGACCATGGTCGGCTCGAACAAATATCAATGCGCTGGTGAATGGCATGACGCGGCCCATGGTTGCAGGTGTGGCGTCGGTGTGCGGCGTGTCGGACACATCAGTGCGCTCCACACTATGAGGCCAGAGCGAGTATGATGGGGACTAAAGAAGGAAAAGAGATAAGGGTAGCAATGGAATTTGTAGAAAACATTTCGAATGGGCTTAGAAGCATTTCAAGGGAATCTCGCATTCCGTGTTTGACGAAATTTGTCTTCCGTTGCCGTAGATGAGGGACCAAAAGGGGTTCATTGCATGCCAGGAAACACGAGAGGGGCCGAGCCAGTACCTTTTGCTTGGGCGGTGAATTGGATTTACAGTGGGCTTCAGGGAACACAAGCATTAAATTGCTGGGCTGGGGCAGTGCAAAGGCCCTGCCCGAGGAGCCCCTGTACTTGCAAAATATCCCCTGCATTTTCCACATTCTCCTGTATCTATCCGTAGATATGTCTGTATTTTTAGAATTTCTGCATTTTTCCCATTCAAATTCCTAGAGATAGAATAATCCATGCAATTCGAAACATTCCCCGTCTTTCTCTTGAGACCACCCCTGTAATATTGATAGACTTGTTACCTTCCCCTGAAGCTGCCCTGAAGCGGCCCTGCAGCCCCCTTTTAGCCTGCAACGCCAGTTCTGCGCTAACTCCCCCAGAAGGTCGACACTCCGCTGACCTTGAAAAAAAAAACACCATCATCGATCCGTTCCTCCACGCGAACTTTCTTTTGCCTGCCTCATCCCTCCATATCCTTGCTCTCCATCGACGGCCGTTGTTTTCCCATCTCGCCATCAGTTCTCTCGGATCTCAGCGACCTCTGTCCCCCCAAGTCTACTCATTACTTACTGCTGCACTCCCACAGTTCATCCGTCCCTGGCTGCGCCTAGTTGCGCATTCACGCAAACGCGGCTCTCAGCGATTCCATCTCACAACTGTGGCAATCCCAGCCTTCTTTGTCTTCCGAAGACGCACGCCTCGACTCAGAACAACGACGTGATACAGAGTCTGCAACAAGCACAGTAAACTTGGCATCAACACACTGCGATCGACTTGTCGATCTCGCTGTCCGCAGCCTCACCCGACGCGATGCGCTTCCCTCCCAACTCGTCACCTCTTTTGTTGCTGGCCCTGCCTGCACTCGTCGGCGCCCTCAAGGACCCCTCAGCTGCTGCTTCTGTCGCCGCCATCGATGATGCTGCTGCTATCGCCGCTAGTGAGGATGCCACCACGCCCAAAGGTCGTACCGGCCTGCCCACCAAGGATGCCCCTGTCGACGGTCGCGATGGCAAGCCTCACCAGGGCCCTTTTGTCGAGACAGACGGCAAGACGATCAAGGGAAGCACCGATACCAAGTCATCAGCTGCCGCCGTAGAAAATATCAAGGGCAGACCTCAAGATCCCACCATTGTCGATGGCAAGAGAATTCCCGAATCCAATGACGGCATCATGTTTGATAAGAACCGCGAAAAGGCCAAGGAGGGCACCACCGGCACCAAAGGCGGTGTCTCTGAGAAGGACAAGGCTCGCAAGGCCCAAGAAGGCAAGACAGGAGAAAAGCTCGTCACCCAGCCAGAGTCTCCCAAGGAGAAGCTCCCTCTACCCCACAGCGAAGAGGAAAAGTTGAACGAGGGCAAGGAAAGGCCCAAGACCAGGCCACTAGATAAGGAAGCCATCAAAGATGGTGACAACGGTGGCTATGCCGGACTTGACGTGAGCGTTCAAAGTCAAATGAATAACCTGCTTTTCGCATGCTAATGTGTCTAGAAACCCGACGACCTTGGCGAAAGAACGCGCGAACAACCTCCCGTTCCACAATCAGTCGACAAAGACCATCTTGAAATTCACAGCCCTACCACGACTTCTACAAAGTCCTCATCGAGGACAGCTCTTGCCGACGGCGACGAAGGCATCATTCAACCTTTTCATTCTTTTGTCCTCTCACTCACTATGATTCTCGTTTCCGAAGTTGGTGACAAGACGTTCCTCGTCGCCGCCTTGATGGCCATGAAGCACGACAGATTGGTCGTCTTCTCTGCCGCCTTTGGTGCCTTGCTCGTCATGACATTCCTTTCCGCCATTCTCGGCCACGCCGTACCTACTCTCATTCCCAAGCGACTTACCAGTCTCCTCGCCGCCGGCCTCTTCTTTGTCTTTGGTGCTAAGCTTTTGCGCGAGGGCATGCAGATGGATCCGCACGAAGGTGTCGGTGCCGAAATGCACGAAGTCGAGCAGGAACTTGCAGCCAAGGAAAAGGAGTTTGGCCGTGACGGCAACGACGCCCTTTCCGCTGATGCTCTCGAGATGGGTCTCAACGGCCGTGGATCACGATCCAAGAGCCGCCTCGGCTCTCCTCCTCGCTCTCCGTCCCAATCACCCTCTCGCGACCCTTCAAGGAAATCGGGCTCGGTGAACGGGTTTCTGTACGGTGCCAGCAACCTCTGTGGCTTGCTCATCAGCCCTGTCTGGGTGCAGACCTTTGTCATGACGTTTCTCGGCGAATGGGGCGACCGCAGCCAGATTGCCACGATTGCCATGGCCGCCGGCCAAGACTATTGGTGGGTGACTCTGGGTGCTACATTTGGCCACGCCATTTGCACCGGTGTCGCTGTTATCGGAGGGCGGGCCATTGCTGGCCGTGTCAGCATGAAGGTTGTGACTGTTGGTGGCGCTGTCGCTTTCCTTGCCTTTGGTCTTATCTACTTTGTCGAATCATTCTACGCGTAAAGTCGTACTCTCATGGATGTGATGGATCACGGCCTCCTTCCTTTCATGCGACGACACCGCTTTTACTCTCTCTCATCGATCCTCGAAGCTCGCCTATTCCTTACTCGGCATCACTTATTACATTTTAAACACCAACATTTCATGTCTTTTCTTTTTGTCACAGCTTCAAGCCACTTCTCCTTGATGGAGACTATATGCCAACTTTGTAATTAATTGTTGTATGATACTGGGAGTGGGATAGATTGGCTACCAAAACGCAGGGATTTTATTTGGCGTCGTCGGTGGTCTTGTTACGCTTGCTCGACAACCAGGCTAGCAACGAACAAGAACTGCGCAAAAACACTTTGTATTAGACATCAGTAATAAGCGCTACTAATAACACAACTTACGCGCGATGATAAATGGGCTAAATTTATAAGTCTATATAAAAACTTAAACAAGTCTGTTTACTAAATTTAGGAGTAGTGCTACTCGACGACGAGCCCCATAACATGCAAGTCAATTTTTGGCTGTCGTATAAATAAAGCAACTCACTAATTTACCGGTAACTACACCAGGTTCCTTGTTTTTTTCGAACTTGGCCATATTTTTTGATACCGCTTGCCAACCTACCTACTATTAAACAAAGTTGAAGTCAAATGGTGACGGCTTTATAGCTGCGTGACTAACGCCATGGTGCAGTAGATTAAGAGAGCAGCATGTTGATCGCGAACGGTTTTTTTGGTATGCAGACCTTGCCGTTGAGTACGGACCCATACGCACACAAAAGCCCGTACGCGCTTTTGGAATGAAGACGGTTACACAGCCAAGCGGAATTTTATGAGCTCGAGTATCTCGACAAGTATACGGAACCAACCCGGAATGACGCAAGTTGGTATGACAAGGCTAACGTTAGTTAGTCGGCTGTCGCTCCGGGTCCATGCACGGCGTAACTAGGGCGTGGAGCCGCCGCCCGCGGACCTAGTCGCTCTTATTATTATAAGTTAGCGACCATTCTGCATCCTTTCTCTTTTTTTTTTTTCTCGGCAATTTTAGCCTCTCTTAGAAAGGTTGCATGTGTCATTATTACCGCGCTGCCGGCGGCACTTGGTGTGGCCTGCTAACACGGCCGGTGTTGCAGACGCCCTCGGGACGGAGAAGGAGATGCAGGACGTGGCGATGGGGTTTTTCATGGTAGCGGTACAAGTCTGACGAATCCAAGAGTACGGCAATGATGGAGCTGATGCTTGATCCTTTGTCAGTACGACGGTGCTGTCTTTCTCGGCAACTCGTCGTCGACGGGATGGCTTGCTTGGCGTTGTTTTAAAAAAAAAAAAAAAAGACTTGAAAAAAAAAAAAGAAAAGAAAAGAAAAGGCCCAGCGTAGCACCGGGACAGGACCGCTCCTCGCTCTGCATCCCCCATTCGATCGAAGGATCAATCAATGTCTTGCATTGGGGAGCAATTGTAACCGGCAGCCCGCGGCGCGATGCATGCACCGCATTGCCAATCAATCAGAGGAAGAGGGCTTTCCGACAAACAGCGCCCGTTTTGCAGCATTGACAAGGCACTAGCGCAGTGGCGTGAGGAATGGTTCCCCGTGGCTTGCATTTTTGGTCTCATGAAGATGGGTGGCCGTGAGCAAGGTGTCACAGGATAGTTCAGTGTGTGTGCTTTTTGTTCGGCAGATGAAGAAACTCTACAGCCGAGAAAAAAAGAAAAAAAAGAACGGCACCGAGAAACAAAAGATGATGACTGGTCGGATCCAATCGTGAGGATATCACAAAGCCGTATGGTGCTCGACATGTCATTGCGGGTGCGCGGATCTTCCCCTCGCCGTGTGTAATTGTAGGCTGATGCTGTGCTCCCCCAACCAACATCGGCCACGCCGTCCCAGCAAAGGGGAGAGTGACTCGAAACAGCCAGATTATCACTGTTTTTCTCAAATGAAACCCTGTTATATTGATAAATCTAAAATTAGATCACCGTGTTTGTCAGAAGAGGTGTGGTTGTTAACTAATACTTACTGCGGACAGCTGACGAATACAACGCGGTCCGCTGGGTTGGTTCGTAGTTAGCCCGCATTCACATGTGAAAAAGCACGAAACAACACAACTACAAAGTCCCGATCGCGAGGGTTCTCTCCTGATTGAACAAAGACATGCAAGGTTACATTTTCTTCGGATTGTTGCCTGAAAGGCAAAACTCAAAGGGCTGTACGGAGTATGGGGGAGGAAACGCTGCGATGAGCTCCGCAAATACATCGAAAATAGTCCCGAGAGGAGAACCGAGAGACTCTGCTCCCCCACCACCATTTCCGCTTCCAAGTAATCTGTAACTAGTAGATGGTTACTTCCGTCAAAATGAGAGTGCGGCCGTTTCAAGATGTTCAGACGTGAAAACAATTCTCCACAGGAGTTTTCTGCGGGCGCCATGCCCGGCGGATGAGGAGGAGAATATTTAGAGTTGGAATGAGCGTCTGCCTTGTTGGCAATAAATTACCAAGTTACGCCCTGCAAGGCCCCGACCCATCTTTGCTCGCCTGGTTCTTTTCATCTTTTAATTGCTGATCGATGCGAGAGCCGAGAGCCGGCGGTGGGCGAGGCTCCGCGGGCGCTGCGGCCACTTTTGCTGCAAGGGGCGCATTTGCCTTCTCGCAGCCTCACGCATCGAATAGCACGGATCGTCCACGTTCCGCTCAAAAATTTGATATCCGTGGCGGGATATCGTGCTCAATTGCCCCAGTCTCGAATCAGGGCGTTGATTGTTTTTTTTTCCCCCAAGTCTACCCCCCCTCCACTACCCCAGGTCTCCGGAAGGAGGAGGGGGGGGAGGGGCTGGACAATGTGTTTACCTATCCTCCAATGCCTTGCAGCAATTCGCCCAACTACTGGATACTTTGTGATGGAACTTTTTACATATGCGAGAATGTCTTGCGCCCGCAGGTGATGTGAGCAAGATAAAGAACACTAAGCATAGACCATCCTGGTAAACAATAATGAAAAAATAGAAAAAATAAAACTGGCATGTTACTTTGACGGTTGGACAAGGCCGTCGTTTGTTCTCGGCGCCGGTATACGGATTACCGCATTTAACAACATACTCTTGATCCGTGCGCGATCGTGGCCGTTTTGTGCTAGTAGTTCAGATCTCGTAGCGAGCAATGAAATCACGCTCTTGTTGTTGTATTTCCTTCTCTCCCTCTGGCGCATGATTGTTGCCTCCCACTGCTCCCTCGACATGGTCGCGAGCATCGCCATGGCAAATGTCTGTGCAAATTGAAAACAAGGTCCATGTGACTATCTTTCCTGGCGGTAACTACTCTGTCTGACCTGTAGCCGCGCTCTCACCCATCAGCGCATGTGGCGCAGGCGATGCCCTCGCGCACTCGCTTACCTCGCCGCCCAGTCAATCTCCGACGCCGCACCGGGCTCAAGGTGCTTACTCCCGCAAAATAGAAATCGAGCCACTTATTATGCCGCTACACTAGACAAGTCCCCTCGGACTCTAGTATCCTTGCAAATTGGGTCTTGGGTGTCACGACACACACACACTTGGCTTCTGCAAGGCGTAACACCTAAGCCACAGAGGTTGGGTTGTCATGTTATTCGGTACATGCTGTGCTGCTGCTATAATTACAACCTCGGTGCAAGTTTCATTCTGCTGCTGCTTGGCCTTTCGATTTGTGACCAGCTTCCTCCTATATAAAACTCGGTCCTCGTCTCGTCGCTTGCCAGTGTTGCCTCTCCCACGTGGTCTATTCCACGATACGTCCACATACATTCTTTGACAAACACATCTCAACTTTTTGACCCTTGCTACCCGTTGCATAGAAATGTCTCTCTACACTTGTCCCGGTTGCAAGAAGCCCATCTCCGAATCCCAGCCTCTGGATCACTGCCTCCAATGCGCCGCCATGTACGTCGCCCTCCCATCCCTACGAGCACAAACAATTTCTTCTGTGCTCAAGTTTTTTTCTTACCAAGAAGCAGGAATGAAAGGCAGCGCGCGCGTAATCAGACCCGCTCGGCCTCCGTCTCCGAGGGCAGCGCCGAAGCCCTGGTCGAATGCACCACCATCATCACTGTGATTCTGCGACGTTCGAGCCAGCAGTACGGCAACGCAAACACCACACCACGCTCGCCTGGCTCGCCGCCGACGTACGAAGATGTCTTTTCGTGCGAGGCCGAGACCAATGCTGGCGGCGACAGGCCGCAGCACGAGGCACATGCAACGCCTCGGCGCGGGACTACCATCACCATTCCCATCCACATCAAAAGATCATAGAAGTCAGGTCCCGATGACCTAGAAGAAGAAATCATCTGCTCGCGCAGGGTATCATTTTGCAGTATTGGGTGGTCTTGGGTGGTATATTTGGCTTAATATTGTATCTTGTACATATCTAATGTGATTCATTGGCACCCATGCCACACCCTTTTCTGATGGACCTGGCCGTGCAGCTCGCAAAAATCACTTGACTCACCAACTGAAATCATGCCCGGCTGGTTCGGTCGAATCAAAGGTCCTAGCGCCGTATGATTCTGTTTTCGGAAAATGCGCGGCTGCAGACTGTGACTTCGTGTCTGTTCAGCGCTTTTAACGACGACACCCATCCATCCAAGCCGTGTCTCTGCTCATGCCGTACAGAAAATTGTCATTTACGATAGATACTGACATGACCACGCCATTGGGCCTCTTCTCAAGGAGGCTCAGGGCACACTCATGCAAGTTCTTCCGAGAGCAAAACAGCCATGTGTGCTTGCTGCAGGACCCCCCCTCCTTCTCTCTCAGCGCTGCTGACACGGAGCGCATGCCTGCCTCACCATACGGTGCATGATGCACGCCGCTCTACAGTATAGACGCCAATCTTGGGCTTGCACCTCTACGTCTTACGCCGCAAAGCCTCCCACTCGTGCTCCGTCATGCAAAAGTCAATCTCGTCATGCCAGGAGCGTTAAACGTGAATCGCATTCTTCTACAGACGCCCCATTGAAAGCAGAGATTATGAATCAAAGATTTGATAAGACTTTTATATGTGAAATAGTCTTCAATGAACCAGCACTTTCGTTGATCATGGCAGCCTCAAATCGATACATAACTACTGCTAGACGCCGCGCAACGCCAAAAATGGGGCAGCTCTGCATAAACGAAATTTTATCCTCACCATCAGTGGTGCAACCAGCGCTCATCTAGCGCTTTTTCGCCGAGTGTCATCTTATTCTCTAAGAGCACTCTAGGATGGAAAATGATGCCACCAGCAACTCCATACTGCCATTGGAGCTGCTCGAGGCCCAGCTCGGGCAGATTGACTTGCTCATGGCCATGTACCCTGCACCAGGCAGCGTGGTTCTCGGCGACTCTGACAAGGCCACCCTAGAGCGCTTGCGAGATGCGGTAGCGGAAAACTCTTTGTCGAACGCATTGCCCAATTTTCGAGATGTCGGCTTGCTACTCGGGCTAGAGCTCTCTCCACAGGACAACGCGGACTTGTCCAGGACGATACAACTCCGCATCACCATCCCGCTCTGCTTCCAGCAAGACGTTACAGACGAGGCACCGCCGGCGCGGATAAGGCTCCAGCAGCCATCCTGGATGAGCAAAGCAGAGGCTAACAACTTGATGGCAGAGCTGCCCCAAGAGGACGACCTCTTTGCGACGATTGACAACATCACCGCCGCCGCCACCTCGCACTTCTCACAAGCCCAGGCGCAGGACGCAGCCGGCGCCTCGCCGCCATCACGAGAAACCGAGTCCCTGACGCGCGTCTGGTTCTACTTTCCCTCCATCAGCACGCGCTCCAAGCGCGACGACCTGGTGCGCCACGCGCCTTCGTACGGCCTCACCGGATTTCTGCTCGCCGGCAAGCCGGGCATCCTGTGCGTCGAGGGCGGCTCGCAGGCCGTCGACGACTACATGAAGTACATCAAGACGGAGAGCTGGGGCGACATCCCCGCGCACCATAAAAAGGTCAGCGAGCGGTACCGGCAGACGGGCCTCGCGGCGCGCGCCTTTGCCGGCATGTGCGAGATTACGGGCGAGCTGGAGCGGCGCGGCGAGAGGGCCAACAGGAACGACATGAGGGCTCTCGAGGCCTGGCTGGGCGAGAGGGGTCTCGGGGATGCCTTTGCCAAGGTGCTCATTTGAGCGGGCACATCAGGCCATTATCATGATTGTGCCATCTTTTCTTCTTGTTACGAGGACGCCCGCAGCTCACGGAGGATCCCATCTTGAAGGTACCGCAGAAATGTATTTCAGCTTTCAGAACAAACGAATCAAGCTCGCGTCTCTAATCTGTTTGGCCTGGTGTATGTCTGATGACGTTGTGCCAGGCCTTGATTCAAGACCGTGACAGCATCCAATTGTCCAATGTGGCGTACTGGTGCGATATAATTAATCTGACACTGGTTCCGAATGCATTACCGACAAGTGTGGCCATACGTGCCTCCGTGTCATCTTATAGACTCGATGTTACCTCATCCATCAGTACAATATTCGACCCCCCCTTCTCCCCGCCCGCGTAGGTATCTTCGGCAAGAGTCTGCTTGCGAGCCTGCTGAGCCAATTTCAGCTGCATTGCTGGGCCGACGGCCAAAAGCCGGCGCTAGTTCAGACATGGAGTAGCCTGAAAGATGCCGACAGCATCCGCAGCAATTGGCTGTACGAGAGCACAAACAACGAATGGAGAGCCGCTCTAATTCGCCTGGTATAACGGGCTGAGCTGAGTGAACTGCAGTCAGCTGCGCCACCCAATCCCCCTGCGGGATCACAAAATTGCTACCTAATCATTGATTAACCCCGCTTCGGGTATCGATATACTACATAAGAAGTCTAAAAGAAGCAGCGGCCCGGTATAGCCGGCGCCTGTTACTTTGTCCTTTTGCCATGTCTAGCTTCGATTCAGGCGTCCACTGTTCGTATTCATGGCAACGCCAAGCAGCGCCGCACCTTTGGCAAACCCCTACCCAACAACATGGCAGATCAAAGGTGTTCCTAAAGAATGGGACAAGAAACGACTCCAATTGCTTCTGGAAACCAGTCTTCACTGCGAGGTATCCGTTCAGTCTCTCGCCCCGAGCATTGACGGCAGACATCGCCAAGCCACAGCAACCGTTGCGGAAGAGGCCAAGTTGGCAAGCCCTAGATACTTATCAAACGAGAAAGGTCTTGGATCTGAAAGTCTTACATTGAGAACCGAGTTCGAAGGGATGACAACCCTCTTTGCGCCTCCTCCAGAGGAGCATAAGCTCGAGTATGCTACCCTGGAGCTGCAATGAAGGACGGGCGGCTTTGAATATTGCTGACAGTGAAATTCCTTGTCTTAGTATCATTGCACTTTCTGGGCTGGGCGGTCATGCGTTTGGCTCTTTCAAAGAACGAGGCGGCAGTCACATGTGGCTGCGCGACTCTCTTCCATACGACATTACGGACAAGGCCACGAAAAAACCAATGGCGCGGGTCATCATTTACGGTTACCCTTCAGCAGTCGCGAATAGCACAAACATACAACAGATCAATGATATTACTACTTCTTTCATCACTTCTTTACTTCCGCTGGCTACTTCGCGCCCAGCAAAGCCCATCATCTTCATCGGGCATAGCCTTGGCGGTATAATAGTCAAACAGGTACATCATTATCTGCCTTTCCCATCATCACTCCGTACCTCCATTCATTCTTCTTTCTGACTATCCTCCTACAAAATAACTGACTATTGAGTCAGGCTTTGGTTAATCTCGCTACAGAGAAGAATAGCAAGGACCACGAATCTCTTCTCTGTGCGGCACGAGCAGTTGTTTTCTTTGCGGTTCCTCACAGTGGCATGGAGATCGATGCCCTCAAAGCCATGGCCAGAGATAGACCCAACCTTGATCTTATTAGATCGCTGAGTGCTGTGAGCTCTTGGCCGCTCAAAGAATTAAGGGATCGATTCCACCAACTCTCCCACGCAAAGCAAGATCTAAGACTATTTTGTTTTTACGAAACAGAGCAATCTAATACAGCAATGAAGGTATGCAAAGAAATCACGCTGGAGCATTGAAGCTTATAACAACATGTTGCAGAACGACAAGGGAGAATGGAAGATGAATGGTCCAAAGGTCATGGCGTTGAGCGTAACATCTGCGAGACATTGTCCTCAGTCAGAATTCAATGACGGATGTGTTTGTGCTATCCCGCGCTCGCATTCCGATATTGTCAAATTCGACAACAATGACGCGCAGTATGAGAAAGTTCGCACTGTCCTTGAAGCCATGGCACGGGACACCACAGAAAGCAATTGTGAGTGTCACAACGTAACAACAGGGCAGGCAGCTGCTATTTGATGCACAAACTCTAATCCGTCATCTTTTTTTCCCAGCCCAAGTTACCCTCACCAAGAATGAAAAGGAGTGTATGCGAGCGCTGTGGTTTTCTGGCATGGACAACCGGTCCGCAGCCATTGGCCCAGCCACGCAAGGGACATGTACCTGGGTGCTGAAAGAAAGTACTTACAAGCAATGGTCGTCCGCCAATCGCGGACTGCTCTGGATTAAGGGGCACCCAGGGGTGGGGAAATCGACGCTGATCAAGTTCATAATGGAGGAAATGAAGCGGACTCTGTATCTCGACAAAATGAGCTCGATCGTGGTGTCATTCTTTTTCAACAGACGCGCGACAGACGACCTGGAGAAGACTCGGCTGGGCTTCTATAGGTCAGTTCTTCACCAGCTTCTTGGCCAATGCCCCGAGGCCCTGGGTGGCCTTGTCACCTTCTTCAGCAGGCGAAAGGATACAAGTGGACAGGTGGGTACAGACTGGTACTGGCAGGGTCAAGACCTGTGTAAAGAACTGGCACATGCCATTTCCAGTATTCTCAAGTCACATGCGTTATGGCTATTTGTGGATGCACTGGATGAGAGCAATGAGGGAACTGCGGGTACCATGGTCCGCGAGTTCAAACTTCGCCTCAAGGAAAACGCAAGTAGCGACGCAAACTTCCACATATGCTTCACCGCACGCCACTACCCCGTTGTAGCCGCCCATTGCGACTTTGAGCTGCAGGTAGACCAGAAGAACGTCGATGATATCGAAAAGTACGTCCTGGAGGAGTTCTCCTACCAGGGTCAGCAGCTCTCCAGTTCCGAAATCCCAAAAACCGTCATTGCCAGAGCTCATGGCATTTTCCTGTGGGCCCGCGTGGCTCTGGAAGAGGCGATTCGGCTTCATTACGCTGGACAGGAGCTTCCATTTATCGTTCAAGCGCTCGAAGGATTGCCGTCAGAATTACAGGACCTATTCGGATCAATAATCATGAGCGGGGCAGAAAAGGTCAACTCTCTGCAGGTGATGCAGTGGATATGCTTTGCAGAGCAGGCCCTGTCATTGGATGAACTACGATGGGCGATGATTGTCGATGATGACAAGTCGAAGCAGTCGGTAGCAGATTGTCGGAAGGATCCTTCATTCATCGCTGATGATGACGGCATGACGCGACGTCTTCGTGCACTCAGCTGCGGCCTTGCCGAGGTCGTGGAAACGAAAACCTTCAGGGGCACCACAAAGCGCATACAATTCATTCACGAAACGGTGAAAGAGTTTTTCTTCAATCACGGCTTGCGTCTTCTTCGAGGCACTGATGTGGATTCCAACAACGATCCCACTGCGACGAGTATTCGGGAGCAAAGACTCGGCCACTACAGACTGGCGAAAACCTGTATTCGCTACCTTTCTATAGTGGATCTTTCTTCATATAAGGCGAAGGCTCTTTCCAAGGCAGAGGTGGAGGCTCTTCAAGACTATGCGAGCAAGGATCTCCGAAATTTTAAGAGACAGCCTGAGAGGCCTTTTCAAATGAGAAAATTTCCGCCAACTCGAGTTAGATGTTTTGGGAGGCAAGGGCTCAAAGAGCAAGAGCAAGAACAAGAGCAAGAGCAAGAGAGAGAGTTCGCGTGGCACTCTACAGTAAAAGGCCTCTACAGACGTCAGCAGGAAGTTCATGACCTCTACAGACGTCGGCAGGAAGTTCATGACCTCTACAGACGTCAGAGCGAAGTTCATGACCTGGTAAGAATAGATCTTCCATTATTAGCATACGCTTTACGCTTTTGGATACCGCATGTTAAAGGCTGTGAGGAAAACAGTACCGACAAGGATGATATCTTGGACTATTCTCTATGGCCCAAAAAAGACCTTTTCAAGCAAGTGGATGATATTAATCATGACACAAAGTATCAAGTGAGCCCATGGACCACAATATTGCACTTGGCTGCTGAGTACGGGTTTCTCGGGCGCTTGCAAGTTACCCTTGCGCAAGCGGACGAGGTGGGAACACAAATCAATACAAGCGACTCAAAAGGTCGAACGCCACTCCAACTTGCCGCTCAGAATGGCCATCATGCAGCTGTACGCATGCTCCTTGACACTGGCAAAGTGGATGTCAACGCTAGAGATCACAGACAGGCCTCGGCATTATTGTTGGCTGCACAAAGAGGGCATGTAGACATTGTTCAAACTCTTTTCCAGGTTGGCGAGATCGAAAGTATCTTTGGTGGTAAGTCAGCAATCTTCCCGGCTGCCGCACAGTTGTACCACTCGGTTGTCGGAAACACTTCCGATGCGGCAAGAAGAGTCGATTTGGATTCCCGAGATTGCAACGGGAATTCAGCAATCTTATTAGCCGCTAGATTCGGACATGTGAGGGTTGTGGAGGCTCTTCTTGATACTGGCAAAGTGGACGTCAACTCCAAAAACATTCGACACAAGTCTGCACTAATGCTGGCCTGTCAAAATGGCCATACAGAGGTTGTCAAGATTCTTCTCTCTCGTGCCGGAGTGGATGTGAATGCGAAAGATTGCATTGGGAATTCCGCAATCGGACTGGCCGCCAATGATGGACATCTGATGGTTGTGGAAGCTCTTTTTGATACCGGAAAAGTCAAGTCTAACCCTCAAGACTCTCTACTCGAGTCTGCCCTATGGATGGCCTCTCAGCAAGGTCACCTAGAAGTTGTCAATATTCTTCTTGATCGCGGCAGAGCGGATACGAATTGGAGAAGCTACAACGGAGATCCAGCACTGTCAGAAGCCTCTAAATATGGACACTCGGAGGTTGTTCGGGCCCTGGTTCAGACTGACGGAGTGGATTTGAGTTACACATCTGTTTTAACGGACATGTCCGCATTGCTATATGCCGTCAAAGAAGGACACCTAGAAGTTGTTCGGGTGCTTGTGGACACTGGTCGGGTTGACGTGAACGTTGAGAGCAGAAAAGCAGGTTCAGCAATCTCATTGGCCATTAAAAAAGGGCATGTCGAAATCATCAAGTTTCTTCTCAATACTGGTCTGATTCATCAGCTTCGGCTGGCCGACGCTAGTGGACTATCTAGGTTGGGATTTGGCAAGATTTCAATGGGCAAAGGGTGGGAATTTCGGCTCAACGGAACATTTCCTCATCGTGCAATTAGTATAAATGGATAGCACAGGCTCTTCAGATTCTTTCAGCTAGCTAGATACCAGTTTTCTTGTCGAATAATATTCAAGACTGGGTTACTCTTGTATCTGCTGCTGGATTATAGCTGCAGTGGGATCAAGACAAAACGGCTCTAATGATATAATCAATTTCGGGCTAGTCGAGCTCATAAAGCAAGATAATGCTTGACCACGGTGAGAGGTACTTTGCATTTGGCTATATTTTGACGGTATCACTTTATACACCTGCCGAGGCAGCCCCAGTATATCTCTACCGGCCGATTTCATTGCCCGTATTGAGCAATTTCATCCCAGGCTAGGAGGCCGGTCACCCTGGCTGTTGCTTGCACACTTACGCGGATTATCTTCGCTACATTAACGACCAAAATGAGAGCTTCGAAGCGTGATTTATCGATTATCTTCTACTGCGGCCACTCTTCCATCTGCTCGTCATCAGGTATTGAATTACGTCAGCAGCTGTTTGGTTGTATTGCTCAAACGGGGGGGGGGGATGACGACTGAGGTTGTACAAAGCCCTTCCTACATTCTTTTCTAGAGCAGCAAGCCAGATCATGTCTTGCTGCCCGCGTAATCGTGCCGAAGCCACCAGAGCACCGTATACCAGGCTCGCCACGCTTCGTGGTGCCGCCGACGCAGCCCACACACATACTGTTCTGCTCCTTCACGGGCCCGGCTCAACCGGCGAGCGCTTTGGCAGGGAGCTTCTCGACACGGCCGTGACTTCGTCCGGGCAGAGTCTGACAGATCTGCTGCCCCATGCTCGCTTCGTGTTCCCGACATCGAAGAGACGCCGCTCCACCGCGTTTGGCCGATCGATGCTCACGCAGTGGTTCGACCTCTGCCGCACCCAGGATCCCGCGTACCTGCCGGACCGGCAGCTGCAGGGCCTCACCGAGTCGGCCTCTGAGATTTTGGTCGTAATGCGGGACGAGATCAGCCGGGTGCCGCCCGGCAACCTCATTCTGGGTGGCCTCAGCCAAGGCTGCGCCATGGCGCTGGCGGTCCTGCTCTGCCTGGACCATCCCGTCGGTGGATTCATCGGCATGAGCGGCTTTCTCACTTACGAGTCTGGCCTCCGCATGGTGCTTGCCGAGGACGACTATGGCGATGGCTTTGATCCATTCTTCGACGCGCAAAGGCCGGCAAGAGAGCAGCCGGTCCGCGCGCAAGAGTATGAGCGGGAACTGCTGTGCCTGGATCCGGTAGAAGGTCCTTCATCGGAATGGACTGCCTGACGTACGCCGGTTCTTCTTGGACACGGCGCGGAGGATGAAAAGGTCCCGATTCGGTTGGGGGAGGCGGCGGCAGAAGTCATGCGCGCCGCGGGGTACTGCGTCGACTGGAAACGCTACGAAAACCAGGGCCACTGGTACAAGATCCCTGATCAAATCGACGATATTGTCAACTTTATTTCGCGAATAGGGTGGAAGATGAAAGCAGAAGACGATGATGTGTGAGGTGTCATTCCAAGATAGGAAGCTACTGAATCGTACAAAATGTGCTTTAATTATTTGAAAGCCTTGGCAGGAGATGAAGACGTAGGGTTCGTCGTTGTTCAAAATAATTAACCCAACTCCTTCGCTAAATATACAGTGCCCTGATATGGACTATCATTATACGCCTCTGCCTCGAGGAACCCCTCCGACTTGTACAGTCTGATGGCTGCCTCCATCCTGGCCAGGCTGTCCAAAAATACCTCTCTATACCCTTGATCTTTTGCTCGCCGCAGCAGCTCCAAGAGCAGTTTTCGTGCCACCCGTCTCCCTCGAACTTCAGGATATACAAACAATCGCTTCATCTCGGCGCATCGATGCCCCGGCCTGGCTTTTGGATGACTCAAGGGGAGCTCCAGCGGTCTCAAGGCAACGCAGCCCAAGGCGGCTCCCGACTCCGAGTCCACAGCCAGCAATAGGGAGCCTGTTGGCGGCGCGTACTTTCCTGGCAGTCCGGCTAGCTCCGAGTCATAGTTTTGATGCGAGAGATCTTCGTCGAGCCATTCGGTGTAGGTGTGGAAGCACTCGACGACGGCGGCGAGGTCCTCGGGCGACTCGGCCTGGCGTATTAGGAGTTGAAAAGAATTCGTTGATCCTGAGTCCATGATTATCGTACGATAGTAAACGTCGGGTAGCTTTGCAGGTGCAGTTGTGTGCAACGAAGAGACTCTGCTGTTTAGAAGCTGCCACAATTTAGATGTCGAGTGTTGCTCGGCTTAGATGTCGAGTGTTTCTCAGCGGTTTTCGGGGAGAATTACCCGTCCAGAGGAGATCTTGAGATTACTTGGGTTATTTCCGGAAGTTTTCGAAGCTTCTTGATAATTAGTTGCAAGAACGCAGATGTAACGTGTAGATGACTCTTCAAGCTTGGAGGGTGGACTGCCGCCATTGGCTCACGTACACCGGCTAGGACTGGACCAAGGAAGAAGCGAGAAGCCTGTGGTTCACCAGCATGGGGGCTTTTTTTCTTCTAAGATTAGCAAGTCGAATTGTTTGAGATTGATTAGATTTTAGCCCTTCTTCTTGTTTTGAGTTCTCGCCCCATGCAATGGCTACAGTGAGCCAGCGGGGACCGGGAACGGAGCTGGTCGGTGCCCCACCATTACATCAGATTAGCGCTGGTGCCTTAGTACCTACTCATCGAGAGCTCAACGTCACAAGCTGTCCAAAAGTCATCCTCTCACCAGCAAACAAAGCATCGCAGCCTCGCGGGACCAAGCGAGCCGTCTACCGAAAAACTCTACACTCGAAATAAAAAAACGGCATCTTGGCTGGGAAGACGACTTACACGCAAACGGCAATATGGCCGACGCCGAGACAGATATTGGCCAGCTGTCCCCAACACAGCAAGAGGCGCTGCAACAGTACCTGGCCGTGACAGACCAAGAAGTCAAGGACGCAATTCCACTGCTACAACGGTCACAATGGAATGTACAGGTATTTGCTACAACCAGAGTCAACTTCCGAAGCTATATGCTGATAAAACTAAATAGATTGCCATTGCCAAATTCTTTGATGGCGAAGGCCCCGACCCCTTAGCCGAGGCCATGGCGGCCAATCAAGCCATCCCGCAAATCGCCGCACGACACGAGAACCTGCAACAGAGCCTGCTCGCCTCGGAATTCAGCTCACGAGTGGCACCGCGCCGCGACCGAACTGACCCAGCGCCGCGCATCGTGCCACCGTCGTCGACGACACACGGAACACCCTGGCTGCTTGGCCTTTTACTGACGCCACTCAACTGGGGTTGGCAGGCAGCGACGGTGCTACTGCGCACGGTGCTCTACGTCGTGTCCTTTTTACCGGCGGCGATCCGGCCGACACTGCTGACAAGCCGACTCTCGACGGCGCTGCAGGGCGGGGGAGGTGGCGGGGGACGGCGAATGCTGATGCCGCGCGATGCAGCGGCGCGATTCAAGCGCGAATTCGAGGAGGAGCACGGGGAGAATGAGCTGCCGTTCTTTGAGGGCGGGCTAGCGCAGGCGCACGATCTGGCCAAGAAAGAGCTCAAGTTTCTGCTGGTGGTGCTACTTTCGCCCGAGCACGACGACACGGCGGCGTTTGTGCGCGAGACTCTGCTGGCGCCCGACGTGGTAAGCTTTGTGCGGGATCCGGCGAGCAGCGTGGTGCTCTGGGGCGGCAACGTACTCGACTCGGAGGCGTTCCAGGTGGCGCGCGAGTACAAATGCACGCGGTACCCGTTCTCGGCGCTCGTGTGTCTGACACCCAAGGAGGGCAGCGCCACGCGCATGGGCATCGTCAAGCGGCTGTCGGGGCCCATGCCTGCAGCCACGTACCTGTCGGAGCTGCAGGGGGCCATGGAAAAGTACGGCGCCGACATGGCTGGCGTGCGGGCCGAGCGCAGCGCGCAAGAGTTTGCGCGATCCCTGCGCGACCAGCAGGACTCGGCTTACGAGCGGTCGCTGGCAATTGATCGCGAGCGTGCGCGCGAGAAGAAGGAGGCGGCGGCGGCAGCGGCAGCGGCGGAGAAGCGCGCACTGGAGGAAGCACATGCTGCCGCTCGGCGTGCGGAAAAGGGCGAACAATGGCGGGCCTGGCGGGCAGCGCGCATCCGACCGGAGCCGCCGGCGAGCGACAAGGAGGTTGTGCGCGTGGCGCTCAAGATGCCCGAGGCGTCGGGGGCGGGCCGTATCACGAGGCGGTTCGCGCAGGACGCGCCGGTCGATGAGCTCTACGCGTTTGTGGAGTGCTACGGGTTGCTAGACGACAGCAGCAATGGCAGCGCGGAGAAGCCAGAGGACTATGAGCACAAGTACATGTTTCGCGTGGCATCAACGCTGCCGAGGGTCGTCTACGAGCCCAGCACAACGGAGACGATGGGGGGGACGATCGGGCGGTCGGGGAATCTAATTGTTGAGGCGATGGAGGATAGCGTCGAGGAGGAGTGAGAATGGTGGCGGCAGAGACTGTGTATTACTAGCGATGATGAACTGTACTTATGAGCTTATAGAAGGGCACTAAACTGAGGTTTGTCTAGAAGCGGTGCATTAATGAGGTGAGCGGTTGAAGCGGCTCCTCGACCCGAGGTGATTGGCTGCACATTGTACGACAGTTGCAAGCGAGCGACCATACCCCGATGTGACAGGTTTCGGCAGATAGGCAGAGATGATCAACTGGTGCGGGAGATGATGGCCTGCTGGCGTTGGTCAGATGCATTATTCATGGCTGCACAGCCCCAGAGCTCTACGCAAGCCGCCGGAAGACGAGAGTTTTGGTTGGTGGCGAGGTGTGGTGGCTTAACTGGGGGTGCCGAGAAGCTGTTGACATGGGATTACAGTTGTTATTTTCTATACTCATCTTTCAGTCCAAAAAAATCCACGTCGTCTGATTGATTTCTTTGCACGTTGTTTGTTTGCCGACGTCCTGCAAGTTGGTTCGCAGATCGGAAGTTTCCCAATCGGGCAAGGCGCTAAATTGATGGCCTAGTGGCAGGGCAGCCTTGTTGGTACTTTGGTACAACACTGACTGGCCGCGCGGCTGCTGTTGCTTTTCTCCGTCCGAGTTATATGTAAAATACTGATTGGGTACGTGCAATCCCAGACAACGGGGCCGGTGGGATGTTTTTCACCCACAGAAGCCGATTTCTGATGAAATTTCCGGGAAATGAGACAGTCCGAAAAGCTGTTGGTCGTCCTGTTGAAGCCAGCTTATCGTCAGAGATCAGAGGTACCTGAATATGTACTTGTTGTACAGCCGCCCACCCCCAGATCCATGACCAACTGTGTCGCGTATTCGCATGACACCAAAGTACCCTGCTGGGCACTCACCTACTCAGTGAATGATTAGCGCGCCTGACACGTGTTTAGCCTTGGCAAAGGCGAAAAAAGGGCTCTTTCTTGCAGGCGGGTTGAAACATTGTTGGGGAGACGTTTCGTGCTAGTTACCTCGAGGTACGGCCGCCCACTGGCACTTGCAAGGCCAAGACCCCGCTAGATTGCAGGGCACAGCCACCTATAAGAGACATTTCGTCAGCTGCCGCGACACTTTCCAGTGGCTCTAGGTAGCTGACGTTGCCTGCGGAATCTGGGGCATCGGAATCCATGAAAGTACCTTCCAGTACCCACGCTTGTACTCCGTACTCCATTTGAGTATGGCTGTTCCGCCACAACGCCCGTTTGCCAACATCTCCATACCTACCTACCTATTCAGCCTATTTCTTCCCCTCTTTACATCACGAACGCACCTTGCGCTTCTCATTTTGAAACCTTCATATTGTCGCCTCTTTCACGAGCCTTTGTCCAAGTTTATACCCCCTGCACTGTTTGCTGCCCTAGCGCCATCGCTTTGTCCTCGATTCCCGCCCCCCGTCGCAGCATTGGCCCCCTGTCCTCATCAACATCACTTTAACGCCGCCTCGAGGCGTCTCGACCGTCACTTCCCACTAGCCAGCGCGAATCTTGAATTCATCATCTATATCGAGACACATTCCGCCGCCCGCCATGAAGTCGATGAAGAGCCTCAGCATGAACAAGATGCTCGGCGGTATCAAGAGGAAGAGCACACGTAACGCAACCCAGGCTCAATGGTTACCCGGCCGCGACCAACGCTGACACCACCCGTGATACCAGTATCGGCACCAAGCGCCTCGACAGCCGCAGCCGTGCCGCAACAAGGGGAAGCCCCCGAGAAGACGGCGCATAACAGCGTGGTATGTTGGTCGCCGTGACCTCGGAGCTTCGCGCCCCCGTCGCTAATGCCGTCACCCGCAGAAAGCGTTTTGCGAGTCGGGATACAATGTCCAGGTACGTCGTCCCCCTTATGTACCCGCACATCAACCTTTGCCTTTCTATTGCGCCTTGCTAACACTGCGTCTTACTTCAGGGTGACGAAGTCCTATTTCTCCCACCTATTGTCGACGCCGCCGAATCTTCCCCCGCCGCCGCCACCGAGTGCGCCCGCCTCATCCGCAAGTTCATGGCCAAGGACTACTTTGGCCGCGCCGCCTGGCAGTACAACGCCATCATGCTCCTCCGCATCCTGACCGAGAACCCGGGCCCCATGTTCACCCGCAATATCGACGCCAAATTTGTTGACACTTGCAAGGCCCTGCTGCGCGGCACAAAGGACCTCAATGTCCGCCAAATGCTCATCGAGACTCTTGACGACTTTCAGCAGACCAAATCCTACGACGAGAACCTGTCTATCCTGCTACAGATGTGGCACAAAGAGCGCGTAAAAATTCAGGCCGTCTATGGTGTACGCTCCTACACACGCAGTGCTGCTCCCCTTGTAACGCTACTGACATTTTTCTCCTAGAACGCCCCGAGAATGGCGCCGCGCCCGTTTCTTACAGACTCACAGCAGCAACAACAGCCGCCAAACAATACCAACGGCCAAACTTACTTTTCCCGGCATCACACCAATAATAAGCTGCCCGGCGCCGTCGAGCTCGTCAGCCGGCTGGAGGAAGCAAGAACGTCGGCCAAGCTTCTCGAACAAGTTGTTATGAACACGCCCCCCACAGAGATACTCGACAATGACTTGATAAAGGAGTTTGCCGACCGCTGTCTGAGTGCCTCGAGAAGCATTCAAGGATACATGGTCGCCAACAATCCCGGCCCCGACAACGAGACGATGGAGAGCCTCATTGATACAAACGAGCAGCTGCAGACGGCCCTCAACCAGCACCAGCGCTCCGTCCTCAGCGCCCGCAAGCAGCTCGGCCTCAATGTGCGCTCCGAGGAGACGGACTCTGCCGACGGAACACCCACAGGCGAGTCTGTCTCGCCCATCCTCGACTCGCCGGCACTGCCTGTCCGGCCCGGCAAGGGCAAGCAGACGGACCCATACCATACCGGCTCCGGTGTGGGCATAGCTTCTGGCTCCGGCTCCGGCTCCGGCTCCTCCTCCAAGGGCAAGCACGCACAGGAAAATGGCGCTGACGACGACGAGGATCCCTTTGCCGATCCACAGTACCCAGACGACACTCCCAACGGCGCGTCCCGCTTACGGACGCATGAGGAATTGCCCCATGAGCCCTTTCATCCGGGCTTCACCGCTGCCACGGACCCGCCTACCGGCCACCGAGCCCCCGGCCACGGGTCAGGCTCGGCAGCGGCCAGGGACACGTCAATTGAGGACTTGTACGATGCCGCTGCCTCTACCAGCAAGGGCAAGTCTGCCGCGTAGATATTTTTCTATTGCGGGCGCAGCACTAAGCCATACCCCGTCTGCCGAGATGAAGCGTGTAGTTGGAGGAAGTGAAAGTATGTCAAAAGCATATAGCATGCAGGACGTTTCGAGTCACAAGCCAGTCTCTCTTTTCTTTTTTCTCTTTTTTCTTTTTGGCTGCATGTCAAAGCCAGTTTAAGCGATTTCCCGTCTCGTCCTGATGCGCTTCTTCTGCGTTTCTTCATGATGCCTGTCATCTTTTTCACTGTTTAGAAACAAAAAGGGGTACTTTTTCTTCGCTTTTGCTTTGACCCTTGTCGCACTGTTCTGATACCATCAATGTCCTTTTCTTCTTGACCTCGGTTTCTCTGCCAATAGCCAGAAATTGCGTGGCAAACTCTCTACAATTGGAATGTAGCACGCTGACCATTTACATGATGCGTTTTCTGCATCTTTCTTTGTTCTTGTCTCTGCCCATCTATGACGCTCCATCTTTTCCTGTGACCTCTCCGTCTTTGGCGGCCCATGACCCGTCTGTCAACTGGCGTGGTCTCGGGGAGCAACAACCGGTTTTGATTCTATACGCGGCGAATCCTTTTTAAGTGGTATGATGAAACAAGGTGCAACCCGGTCTGATGCGGATGAAATGTTTGCATTCGGGGTGAGAATCTACGGGCAAGCTCCTCGCAGTATCTTCTGCGGCATACATCTACAGAGTGCCTGAAAACACAACAATTATCGGTGCTTGAACGTGGAAATGGCACATGCTCAATTGGGAACTAGGTCGACAGATCAGAATGACTCTTTGATCATGATCCCTGAGAATTGAATCAAAGTCACGTCAACGTGAGATTATACCAGCTACGTAAAGCATCTCTCCCAAGAACAATGGTGAGGGCCAAAGTTGGCCGCAATACATGGCCGATTGGGCCCCTCGTGATGCTTCAGCTGCAACCGTCGAGTACACACAGTTGAATGAAGGTGCAAGGCTCATCCTATGAAGAAGACTCAATCGATTCTTCTTTCTTTTTTTGACTTTATACATGTTATGTACAAAAGCCGCCAACTCTTCCAGCTCGTGGCGGGACACATGCGTCGAGGTTGATCGCTAATGCCGGCACCGACATTCATCTGTCTCTTGAAGCATTTTCCAGCATCTGTCAAAGTTGTCCTGTACCTTGGCCAACCTTTCCTCGACCCGTGTGCGTGCAGCCGTTTCCGCACGAGACATGGATTCAGCAGCGACAAGCCTGTCTTTGAGATGCTGCATATCCGATCGCAATTCATCCTCGGCAGCAACGCCTATTTTGACAATCTCAGTCGCGAATCCGCCAACGAGCGCAGCCAGCTCACCAGACTCGAGATGATGACTAATGTCTTTGGCGGTTGCCTCGGCCAGCATGGCATGTACCGTGGCGTCTCCGGTTTTGCTCAGCGCCACCGTCGCTGCCTCGAGCAGGTGAGACTTGTTGTTTGCGTCTTGGGATGCGTGTCGGAGTTTATCCTTGCTGAGATCTGCGAGTGCTTTGATGTCGTAGTAGTCGGCAATCGAGTTTACCAGTACGTGCTGCACCAGGACCTCGTTCGGCGCCGCGTCATCGCTCGTCTCTTCCGCTTGGTGAGGCTGCGGCTTGTAGTAGTCGGCAATCGAGTCCATCAGCATGTTCTGCACCATGATCTCCTCTGTCGTCGCGTCATCGATGGTCTCTTCAGCTTGGTGAAGCTCCGGCTCAAAGGAGTCGGCAATCGAGGTAACCAGCATGCGCTGCACCAGGTCCTTCTCTGACGCTGGGTCATCGCTCGTCTTTTCAGCCTGGTGAGGCTGCGGACCGTAGTCTCCAGTGTAGAGGAACTCGACCATGTTCTCCACGGTATCTGCGCCATATTCTTCAATTAGGATTTTCCCCGTCTTGGATTCCTTATTCGGTCAGTCTTTTTCGTTCAAATCAGCCTGCAGGGACAGCAGAGACAGGTACTTGAAATGGCTCTCGGATCGCGGCAGCAAGAACCTTGGATTGCGTACACACGACTGCTTTGTGTACATTAAACTCTTTGCCGCTGCAGACCAAGGTCAGATCAGAGAATTGACCTGATTTTAGGAGATGGCCGAGATTGGGCCCTCGAGTTGAATCAGCCATGACTTTGAGGTCTTGACATGAGCTGTAGTTTCTCTATCAGGAAGCTGAACTGGAAGCCAAAAGCCAGTATGAGATTTTATATGCGGGATGGTGCGTGAAAGCAGGATAATTTTCACGACCCCCGTTACTTTACGCACGTCATTCACCCTGTTCTATTTGTTTTTTTGTTTGTCTGTTATGTCGAACAGTAGCCATCTTTGACTTCCAGCACAGCAGCAGGTCTCCTGTATGCACAAGATTGCGTGTCAAAATTTCAATTGTCAAGTCATTATCCGTTGACGGGTAAAAGTTCTAAATAGTCGGCAGCTCTCCCAACCAAAAGCACCACGGCCAACTCTGCCCCCGGTCGATTCCGCCCAATACGCTCGGACTACTCTCCGGCCTTAGCACTTTCCCCTTTTAGCCCACGATTGCAATCGCCATCGATCCATCGCTTTTTATGCACAACAGCGCCCCTAAAAAATGGCCTTTCCTTGCCTGCGCCGCCCGGCATGAGCCGAGACTTGACCAAAAACCTTGCCGCCACAAAATGCAACCCCAAACGGAGTTGAACAATGGACACAAGAGCTGAAAAAAAAAGGGGGGAGGGGGGGAATAATCAAGAATCAAAACAGGCAACAGGATCAGTGCGTGCGCGGGAAACTAGTTCATGTTGAGCTCGTGTGCCCGAGCCAGGTTACAACTGGTGTAGATCCGGACTTCGCATACGCGGAGGTGGCGATGTCCGGTTACACGGGCAAGGTCATTCACTGTTTCACGACCGAGCTGCGCAGGCTGTCACTTAAGAACAAGACGGCTCAAATCATCTCCAACGACATGTTTTTTTTTTCTTTTTTAATATGACAGGTCAGCAGCCACCAAAGTTGATTGGTGTTGTTCAAAGCGCAACAGTTGACAGAACACGATAACGTAGGGTTGTACAAAACTACATCAAGGCTCTTGCATACATACACACAACTCGCCGGCATCAAGTCACGGCAGATTCACAACAAGGTTTCAGACTTGTCATGCCAATAACCCCAGGCACTTGAAACGACCAATCAACTTTGAGAATGCAGCAATATCCAAAAGTGACACTTTTGTCACCCACGTCGTAAATCGACCTCTCACGAGCCTTTGCTCACACGTCCTTTCTGCACGGGCTTTCTGCTCGCCCAAGGTACTTTTTTTCTTTTTCTTTTTCTTTTTCTTTTTCTTTTTTTGTTCTTCTTGCCTCGGTTAGACTTTTTCTTTTTTTCATATCGGCGACTTTTGATCTAGCTTCATTCCTATTTTGGCAGCATGCAGCCGTTTCGTGCATTGTTTCGGATGTCGTCATCATTTATTCTTACAGCGACGGCTCCCCTTGTTTTGTACCGAAACAATCAAAGACGGGCTAAAGATGTAAGAAAATCCTTGAAACAAACCCGGCTTGTTGGTAACCTAAACTAGAAAACATAACCACCGTATTGATTCTCCCTGCATACATATAAACTCGATATAGGGCGTCAGTGTCAGACCAGATCTACTCGTCGTGGCCTGTCACCATCTTGTACGCTCACACCTCGCCGCTTACACCGTTTCCCCATTCCCTCGAATATTATCTTCTTACCCTTTTATCTCTAACGATATGGTGTCATCGTAGCCCGTGTCTCCATTGATTAGCAGATGCGGTCGGCATAGTCCGGAAAAAAAAAAAAAAAAAAAAAAAAAAGGTGCCCACGTTCCTAATGCAGCAACCTCTCGCATTCCAGTCCGTTCCAACTCACCACCAACCAACCACACCCTCCCTTTTTCCTTTTCGTCGCGCGCTTAACCAATTTCGTCCTTTTTACTTTTTTTCCCTGTCCCTTACTCGTTGGGAACAAGGGCGGGCCAAATCCACACATGCTGTCGTGCCCTGCCTCGCTCCGACAGCGCGGCTCTCCCGTCCGTCGCTCTGTCACCACCACCACCACCACCACCCAAGACGCCCACGGCGAGGACCACACACACACACACACACAAGGACCTTGACCGAACAACGTCTTGCCACTATTTCCCCAATTCAGCCAGGTCACGATACTGTCCTTGAACCCCGATTCTCTCACTTTACACACGCCCTCGTCTTTCTCTTTCCGTTGATTTGATGGGCTTTACACTTGTTGAACCCCCCCCCCCCCCCCCTTTACCTCTCCTTCGTTTGCCCCGAAGAAAGTGCCACTTTATGGCGTCAAACTTTGCTGCTGCTGCGGCCGGCCGGGCTGTCCTCCCACCTTCTCGCGCAGCCCAAAGTTAAACCAAAAAGGCTCCAGTTCTTCCCACGAGGGAATGGGTGGGCATAAACGGGCAGCGGCCCTCACCCTCGGTGACGTGCCGCTCCCTAAGAGGATTTCCCGTGACCGTGCCCGCCCAGTGCGGTGACTCTGACCGGGGGGCCT